>PNEQ01006314.1:0-51996 GCA_003012365.1 Medauroidea extradentata
CACACCTCACCCTCCCACCTGCCATGCACCACACCTCACCCTCCCACCTGCCATGCACCACACCTCACCCTCCCACCTGCCATGCACCACACCTCACCCACCCACCATACACCACACCTCACCCTCCCTCCCACCCACCATACATCACACACCCACTACACACCACACCGGTACATCACACATCCAATACACACCATACCTCTACCACCAAAATCACACACCATATCTCACCCACCCACCACACAATACACCTCACCCTCCTACCCACCCCACCACACCACACCACACCTCACCCTCCCACCCACCTACCTCACTGATCTACACACACTGTCACTCACCAACCCACACACCATCACTCACCAACCCACACACCGTCACTCACCAACCCACACACCGTCACTCACCAACCCACACGTCATTACTTAACAAACCACCTACCACGCACCACATAATTTGAAGCCACTTGAATTATCTATGTACAGTAACAAATCCAGCCATACAAAATGCCAAATATTTTTTAAAATTATTTTCACGTGAGAGACAAGAACCTTATAATTCAACTTATGTGCATAGTAAGTAAGTCAGAACACATTAAAACATTACCCTTCAGTACAATATAAGCTGAAGCAGTACTGTACGATGTAGAAGCATGTGGATGTGTACACAGCCTTGCTACATAAAACCACCAATGACACTAGCAGTGACAAAAAAACAAAAATAAGTGCTGGCTTAGAGTGTATGAGTAGCATTTGGAATACTCTACAGAGAAAGGAAACTGTCCGAGTGAGAATACAACCTTAGCTTTCTGTTTATTTTTCACATTCGGTGTACCCCTGGTCACAGTCCATGACATTACATTTATTCCATGTACTAGTTTTACACACCCTCCCCAAATCTACAAGTGTTTCCTTAGTTGTTATGCATAAAAAACTAACTTGTTACAGTAAGTTCATCAAGAGAAAATTTTATAACTTTAATAAACTGGACAAAAATTACACTACCACTTCCCTAAGCACTTCCTTGTGCATCGGTCAAGAAGGGGCTATAGTAACCAGGAATCACGTTAACATGGTCTAGAAACAGTAAAAAACTATGTTTAACGAAGTTTACCGATGTTCTTAAGTCAGACAACAAAACAGTTAAGGCAAAATAAACAACTGCAAACAGAACATCTTAACTTACTCTAGTGTTCTCTTAGCTTGCAAAGTGTCCATGTCATCAGCGAACGCAGTCGGTTCAGTACCAGTTCTTTCCAACCTCACCACATCATCAACTGGCTCCACATATGATTCTGGGAACCAGCCAGTTTGACCACGCAACTCTCCAGCCAGCCAACCCGGCTCTGCATTCTGATTCACTGGCACCTGCAATAATGTATGTAACAATAGAGGGCTTCTCCAAGTACTGCATGTACCGTAGTTACTTAGCATGGAATAGTGCCACAGCTTGAATAAGGAATCAGTAATAACTCTGCTATTAACACAACATTTATAGAATATGCTGTTCAAGTTAAGTGAGTAATTTAGCAGACAGTCTTGCCCAAGAAACAAAATAAATATTTTATTGTGTTCTGAAAAGTTATCTTGCAGACACACAAAAGCGAAATTTTGAGTGGGGGGTAAAGATTCATGTATGTTGCGGATATACACTTACCCCCCAAAAAAAGCTGTGGGAGACAGGTCCAGGGGTCCTTGCCGAGAAAAGTTTGAATTTTAACGTACAAGATGATGCACTTTATGTGTTTCCAAATAGAAATATTGGGTATAAAGCAGACATAATCACAACGGAAAGAAAAAAAGAAAAAAAAAAAAAAGGTTTCAAATAAAGTTACAAATGTATTACATATACCCTAAATATGTTGGGCGGAGTCTCCCCCCCCCCAGCACAAATGAATAATGGCGGGGAGGTGGAGGGCAACCATCCCTGCTGCCACCGCGGCTCCGGCGTTACTGCTTTTCAGTCTCATGAGCTTCTTGACACATTGCATTCATCATTTGCACTGTTATGTTTATATTATTGAGAGGCAGTTATTGCAAGGGGAAAATTAAACCTCAGCTTAAAAAATACTTCACAATGGACGGCCTATGAGTGGGTATACACAAGTGTCTAAAAATTCTGCAAATTAATTAAAGATCGTAGATTTTTCAAAGAGGTATACTTTGATAATGTTTTTAATTGAAACTCTCTGAACAACATGAGCATATTAAAACGAGGATATCTGCTCTAGAATAAAACTGCTCACTACAGCAGCAACCAATGAACTGAAAGCTGATTGTACTTCTTTCATAAGACAAGCTATTAAAATTACTGTAGTTAATTATTTTAATACAACACAATATGTTGAGCTCTGTACAAACGCTACCAACCAAAAATATGATTTACATTATATACTGTACGACGTGAGGTGTGTTATAATTTCTTATACTTGTTCACTTTCTGTGGAATGCTTGGTCGACTAGTGTTTGATGGGTGAAAAATCTGGATACTATGATACTGGAATGAAAAGTTTGCAAGTCCTATTTCCGGGTAGCACATTGTTGCTGTCCTCTCGGGGCGGACCAATATTGTCGTAGAATTGTCAGTACGGCTGTTAATGATAACAGTCGCACGCACGGAGACCCCGACGACTACTTAGAATATAAACTGCCTCGTCTCACAATGTATCTATAATTACCAATCAGAGGTGTCTCGCCCCGACGTACTTTCTGACTTGGCGAAATCTTAATGGCATCCCAACGCCCAAAACAACTATGATGATGGCGCCTCGGCCCAAAACAACTATGATGATGGCGCCTCGGCCCAAAATACTCCACGTCTCAACGCCTGACGGTGGCACATTGCCCTCCCATTGCCGCAGCTCGCTGACGTCTCTCCTGGCTCGACAACGTCTGTCTCGACCCAATGACGTTTTGCTTCTCCCCGATTCACACCAAATCCCCAGTCATTTGGCCTGCAAGCTCCAGTTCGTTTTGGGCCAATCAGGAGTTAGCTTTCCCCCGATAGCCCGCCTCTCGAGGACAACAATTCCGGCCAGAACCGTATTTATTAAAAAATGCTTAATTTCTCTTTGCTATTTACATTCAATTACAAAAAATGGTTCCTTTACTTGTTAACATTTATGATTTCTTAATTACTAAATATCTACAATACAGTGACAACAAACAAAACTATTGTCTGTAGCCTCTCCCCTCTTGTTTAGCTAGGGAGATGGTTCGAGCAGGGGTGGGGTGAGGCCCCAAGACACACACTGCACCTGCTCCTCTCTCCCTCGTTTTCACACAGACACAATATGTACAATTCCTATTTTCTATATAAAACTTGGTGCAATAATGGGACCTTAATGAAACCTATTTAAATGTGATCCTGATATAATGACGAGGAGAATGAACTGTCACAAGGCGTTATTATTATTGTTACTTATTGATTTATGCTAGTTGGTTGTAACACTAACGACTATTAAATATAACAAATTGTGGTGGCGAACATATGGGCGTGTGACAAGTGCAAATAGGAAAGTGAGATAAAATTAGTCCATACTTTATGAAACGTACCTAATGTTAAAAATTTTCAAATTCATTGTAATGACTTATAAATCAATTTTGATACTAAAATATGTATTCCATAAAGTACCTTCACACAGGTAATCACCCATTTGTAGAAATTAATTATTAGCACATATACCAGAAACAGCTATGCTGGTAATTAAGCAAGATTCAGTAGCACCTAACACTCCTGAATAGAGCAATAACAACAATACATAATATGTAATGGGTGAAAAGTAAAAGCGTTTTTAAAAATTTGCTTTTGTTCGTAACATTGGATACTACAGACATCATTAGCAGTTTATACTTCACACTGGTGTCTGCATTTTCTATCAGTTACTTTAAGCATTCAGTAAGATGTCTCGAGATACTGGTGGTAGTACTTTAGACAGAACCTGCTGAACGTTATTCTCCGGTTAAGCCACAATTTGTGGTTTTGTGCTGTATACTATACTTCCAAAAATAATTATATTGTAGCTAAATTTAACATAGGCAAAGCTGCAGCAGTCTACTACCTAACCTAGCAGACACATACTCCTCGGAACTCCCTGTGATATACCCAACCATTGAGAAAAAGAGTGTGGGTGGAGGAGACTATTATATGTACAAGGTCAAGACTGACTTACTGAAATTCAGTTCTTAAAATGCTCGTCATACGAAGCCTTTATACATACAAGGGAGGATGGATGAGAAGACATTGAAAAAACAAATGTGCACTAACGAGAGTGAAAATAGAGAATTTTCTAACAACCAAACTTACGAGTCAACATTATAAGTAACACTGGTCTGGCTACTAGAATGCTGTAGAAACTACATTTGCAATCAACAGTTTACTAACACAGTATGAAACAGCAAGTTTATAGGTCTTAAAATCCATCAGGGTGACAAAAATGTTTGAATAACTGGCTCACCATTCCCAAGTGGTCTAGGCATGTGGATTCCCTTTGTTTTTCTCTCCATTACTTTCTTTGGTCAACTCTAATCCTACTGTTTTTGTCTGAACCCCGCGGTAAGCAGAGGTGTCAGCAGTTTTTGAAGCAGTCTCCCAAATTGTGAAGTAAGGTGAGGAACATTTAAGGAAAGACTTCAGAAGGGCGGCTGAAGTACAAGACTGAGATTGTATGTTCTTGGATACTTACAAGCAATGATTCCCACTCAGCCATTAAATGTTACAATCCCTGCCAAGACAAGACCAAACAAGCACTGCAACACTGAAGGTTGGGAGAGACACTTTATTTGGGCAGATGTAAATATTTTATGTGTATAATATTTACTCAGAAGATAACAGATAATAGTTAAAATGCAGTAAACATACTTTCACTACAAGCAGATTAGCTAAATGCCAACTACAATCTCTCAGCATGTTACTGTATTTTGAAACTACTGTAGTCTGCTTATCTGCTGATAAGTTTACCAGTACTGTTGCATTTCCATATACAGTTGAACCTCATTAATATAAACCTAGTTAATATACAAAATTGTCTTTAATACAAAGTGGTTTTCTTTATCCTTGGAATAAGATTAGAAATTAAATATTTTTAACACTCAGTAGTAATTTCCATTATTTATAAAACAGTGTACAGAAATATTAAGTTCACTGGTCAAAATGAGTAATGATGCTGACAAGAATGTGTGCATTTTTGTGAAAAACTGTATAAAAATATTTACACACTTTTCCAAGTTTTGTAAACACCTCTTAATGCAAATCTCATTACAACAGATTGCAAACATTTAGGTTCCTTCATGTTTGTATAAGACGTTCAACTGTATTCATACCAGTAGTTCTCAAAATATGGGTACCTCACACCATACTCAATTTAGTAAAATGCAAAGTGCAGGAAGCTTACTATGCATTTCAGTGTAGCATTGCTGGAATAAAAAGGACTAACATTATCTCTAAGATGATTTATTTACCCAAGATGGCAAACTCACCATAATTATGTCACCAGGTTGGAATGATAGCTCATCCGTGTTCCTCGCCACAAACTCGTATAAGGCTCGATACTTCACAAAGCCATCTGAAGCTGCACATTTAAAACAATACACCCGAGTCAGTTAAATTTTTTCAAGACAGTACTGTACTTCACAACAAAATGGGTAATAATGAAATGTTTCGCTACAGTACAGACATCTCAATTTTAAAATTAAGATATTCTGGGTTACCTCACTCTCAAATGCTGATAACAAACATATAATATGTAACATCATTGTGAAATAAACTTACCAACGAAAACAAGAAACTAATTTTTAAAATTTATTCTACAATTTAAAGTTTTGCACCCCCTGTTTTTACTCATTCCTTTATTTTACACCTACTTTTTATAGTCACAAGAAATTTTCTTTCTTACACTTTCCTGGATTTTACAACAATTTTTACAGGTCCTTTAAGAATGGTAAAAAAGGGGTCCCACTAGTTCAAACTGTTGTATAAACATGGCCCATAAACAAAAAACATTTAAAATTAAAGTCCCAGCAAGCACAATAACAAGATACAATATTGCTATGTTATTCATTAGTTGAACTCAAAAAGTTTTTTTTTCATCATGACTCGAGAATACAACTGTTCTTACTGGAACAAAAATTTTAATACTTATGTTTCTCAATTTTTCTCTATACTGAGCATGTGCGTAACCCTATTTTACTGAAGTGGAAGAACAGATCCTCAGCAACTGTTACAACTAAAATCTTATTACCTGGTATTGAAGTATCGTCTGAAGCTGGCCAAGCTGACGCTGGGGCAGTGTCCCAAGCAGATTCCGTTGTGTCATTCCAACCAGTATTACCCCATGATGCACTGAAGTCTGTGGGGTCTTTGTTTTTATTGGTAATACCTTTTGCTTCCAAGATCTGAGGAAATAAGAATAACTTCTGATCAGGTCAAGAAAAGGAAATATATAACTGATGAGTGTGTATAAAAAGAAATGAAAAAAAATCACAGTAAAAAGACAGAGAAATTACTGTAGAGTATATGCTGGAGATACATGAGAATTTACGGGGAAATACCTAGCATTGAAAAAATAAAGTTCACAACCAACACCAAATGGTTATGCACATGAATGATGTGATCTTCTAAAATAAAACTAGTCCAGAACGATTTGGCGATTTGCTTACAAATCGCACGTCAGGTAAAGCCAATAGATAAGTGCAGACGTATCAGTATAGTTAGACACTAACGTGCAATCACTCAAGTTGTTCACTCAGCTGTTCTCCCCCTATCTCAAACAATGTGTTCGCACATCACTTCATGCTGACAATACTGTAGCTTGATCCTATTCTACTAAGTCTAGGTCTAGACAATCAACATATGGAGCCATGTAACACCTGGTACCATGAAACCAGTCCATCATCCAGAATTCTCAAATTCACTGAATAGCCCCCACCCTCCCCCCTCTTAAACAAAAAAAAACTATAAAAAATAGGTAGGTACTGTAGAACTATACTTTCAGCAAAGGCTTAGGGATGATTTTCATTCCTCTCTACTCTACTTGCCGTTGCACATCCCCAGATGCAAGCGAGAGAATATTCACTGCAAGATTTTCAGATTATTTATTGTTCCTTGACACTGAATGCAGGTACTAACAACAATATTTAAAATTCAGTGTGCCCAAAGCAAACAATAATTTAAAATGTTAGGCTTCAACGACACAGGGGCTTACCTGCTTCCAGCCCAATAAAACTGAACACTGCAAGGTATGAAGTCTCAGAGATTGGCGTCTTACCACCTGCATGTGCTGTGCGTAATAGCAACACTTTGTGGTTATGTCTACATCAAAGAAACAACCTACAAAACAGTTGCTTCCACATTTTTTTTCCAGAGTTATTTCTTTGACTGACACTGTCTAATGCATGACCACCACACAAGTAGCCCTGCCTGTTAACAGAAACCTTACTCACCAAGTGCTCTTGAAATAGGATGGGATGTCTATCTACTGCCTTTGCCATGTAAGCAAGTGAAACTTTCAGCTTGTTTCTTGCAGCTATGTTTTGCTACTGTCACTACCGTACCTCTCTGTTACATGAATGTGTGGTACGGTACCTAGATCCTAGTGTTTTCCGCCCGAGAGTTTTGTGCTTGCGAGACAAAGGATGTAAGCATACGGACCTAGATCCTCGTTTTCTCTGCCCGAGAGTTGTAGGCTGGGGAGAGAAAGTATCTCGGCACGTGCTCCAGCTGCATCGATCGCCACTTCGCTGCAAGGAAGTGTCCTTTATTATGAACGACGCTCATCAAAATTTTGTACCGTAAATATTATTAAAAAAATGAGGCACTCTTTTTCATTTGTGCTGAAAAACGCAATTCCTTGAAACATCATACAACTCCACAGCTTACAGCTTAGTTTTCAAACGATTTTTAGGTTACCAAAAATATTTGCACATTCATATAAGACGAGTAGCAATTTTTGAAGGCCAAAAGTATGTAAAAAAAAATAGTTTTATATGCCGGCAAATATGGTATTAAGAAGAGTAAGTATGAAAGAATACAAGAAACATTATTATCACATACCTTCCTCTTACGCTCTTCATAAGCTGCATATAATTGTTCACATTCCTGAACAAGAGAAGTCAACTGTTTCCTAAGGTCACCCAGTTGGCTGTTGTTATTTTCAATATCTGCCATCTTCACTTCTATCTGAAAAATAATTCCCAAGCACTGTGAAAATTACATATTACTTGATCTGAACTACACATTCTACAACCTTAGAAAAATAAAATGTAAAATATACCTAAAACAGAAGTTTTCAATAAAAATATAGTAACTATCAGTACTGCACTTTGTGTAATTTACGGTGCATCAATGAGACCGTATATTTGACAACACATCTCTGAATGTCAAACTACTTAGAACTCTGTCAACTCGCCATTACCTTCATACAACTATGTCACAAATAAGTCTACCTTGCATTTAATTTTATGTAGGGATTTACATTTAGCTAACAAAATGAGTTAAATTTGACTATTGGAAAAATGTCAAACACATTCTACAGTATTTGCAAAATAAATTTCGAGCCACCAGAAGAAATAGGAGGTTTAAAATTCTAATTTCTGTGGTCAATAATAAAGTAGCTGGCAACCTTTGCCGAAAAATTTACAAATATAAAGTATGTACAGTCTATGCAAGCAGGCACGTGTACATGTGCAAGTGAATCAAGTATGCTCATGTAAGTTAAGTGAATCAAGCATGTCCCGGTAAGTTAGTCAAGCAAGTGTTTCACTGCAAGTAATTGAGCACATGCTCCTTCAGAAAGCAACTTCCCCTTCCCGCTTACTTCAGCCACGTCCACTGTATACGATTCTCACCTCATTCTGAAGATCATTGATTCTGTCCCTCATCTGCTTGAGTGTGATCTGCTTGTTGGAGAAGGCCAATGCAACTTGTTCCTGGTTGGCAGCATCATTTGCAGTGTTGAGCTTGTTCTTAGCTTCCAACCGAGCCTTCTCCTGCCCCAACATGAGCAGGCGCTGGTTTTGCTCTTTCAATTTTATCTTTAGGCTGCTCATCTCAGCCATCTGGGCATCACGGGTCGACCGCATCCCATCTATAGTCGTCTTCACCCCCGACACACCAAGCCGGGTCTCGGAGATCTTCTGAGAAAGATCTTTCACCTTCTCGGTCTAAATAAATAAAATGTTACATCAGCAAGAATTTAACTACAACAAATTAAAACCCAATTTACATATCTGGAATAAAGTTACAAAAATTAAGACCTTGGCCTTTCTCTGAAGAACTTTCTGATAACTTCCTTGTACTGTATAAACACATTTACAGCACTAATTTTTGTGATAAGAATACTGTATGATGGTAGCATGAAATTGTTCCAAAAACCAGAAAATTTTGTTTGCAAAATTAATCCCAAACACAGGAATTCAAAGTAATGCTCATTCCAGGAAATTAAAACCAGCTCAATTTAAGATTTACGTAATTTCTACTAAAATATTGAATGACAGAAACAAATTTTTTTTTCTTTATTGTGAGAAAAATATCCCAATACTAAACCAACCAAAATTCTAATCACAAATTACACAGAAAAGTCATTGTTAGAGATGATGGTATATCACGAAAATCTTTTGTGCCAACATAGCTTTGAAAATACTGTAGTTTCTTACCACGTGTATGATTCAGTGATATACGTACTTCTAACACAACATAACTGTCTGTAGACCAATAACAGGCACCAAATATTACAATATCGGGATTCTTGCTGGCTCAGACAAATAAGGTAACAGCTCCAAGTACCAGTTAAAGCCAGGATTGTACTAGTAAACTGAGCGTGTGTTGAAATCCATGTAACAGTCATGTTTTCCCACGATAAACCATCACCTCTAGACATTTTCATTCACAAACAAAAATTATATTTGACCTGACACTTATTTTGTGGATCTTTCAGCAACATTTTGCAGTTACTATGTAGTGCATTAAAACATTTTTTCGTGGCAGCTGCCCTGTTTTATCTTTACTCTGGTTACTGTTTAAAAGCCTCAAGCTGAGATTCTGCTCTGCCGAGGCTAAACTCTTGACTTATTATAACTGCCTTATGATGCTAGTTCTGCAGAGAAAGAAGAGAGCTCACCAACTGGGACAACTCTATGGTGAGGTTCTGGTTCCTGGCCTTCAAACTGAGCACCTTCTCCTGCTCTCGCTGGCGTTGCTGCTGCAGCTCCTGGCTCCGCTGCTTTTCCCACTCCAGGTGCCTCTGCCGTTCCATCTCCCTGCAGGTAACATTCTACACTACACTCCGTCCTTTCCTGTTCACTTCATTCTAGTCTACCCAGTTTTCAAGTATTGAGACGGCCTGCAGCGCCATAGCTTTAGAGTCGCTAGCAAGTTACTCAGTGGAAAAGTCACGTCTATGATTGTAACTTTCTCAGGGGTCACAGAGTTGATACACCATTGATAGTATTTAGAGGCCCAAAGCACCCTGTTCACATTTTGTCTCATGTAGAAAAGGCTCAGAGTGCCTTGTGTTTAATAGTACTGTATGTCTTGTCGCAACCTAGTCTATGTCGCTCATATCGCATGGTCCGATGTACTCTGCCAGTTTGTTGTCGTAATCTTTTTACTATGTAAACCTTTGTATATTACCGTATTTGCCTGTATATAGGATGACCCCGCATATAAGACGAGTCATGGTTTTGTAGGAACAAAACCTTGAAAAAAAATTTATTATTAATTTCGAAATTACCGACAAAAATTTTTTTCCTTCGCCAGAAACATTAAAAGTTTAGTTTAAATATTATTAATGCATTTATTACCGTTATATAAACATCAAGGAGACACCCAAACCAATAACATTGACTACTACTGTCCTCTGGGTGCCCATGAGCCAAGGAAATGCACGGCGGCACGGCGGCGGAACGTGGCTGGCGACATCAGTTGCCGGCAGCTGTGAGCGACTTGGCAACGCCAGATTGAGGCACGCCGCACGGTACATGGCAACACCGGGCTACAACAACTGCTTGCAAGGTCATCGCATTCCTGTGCGCTGTTGTCGCCTGCCAGCTTACTAGCACTAGACACATGAATGTGTGGTATGGTACCTAGATCCTCATTTTCTCTGCCCGAGAGTTTTGCGCTGGCGAGACAAAGGATCTAAGCATGCGGACCTAGATCCTCGTTTACTCCGCCCGAGAGTTGTGGGCTGCAGAGATAAAGGATCTGGGCACGCGCTCCAGCTGCATCGATCACCAAATGATGCACGCTTCGCTGCTAGGTAAAAGTGGCCTTCGTTACGAATATGACGCTCATCCAAATTGTGTACCGTAAATTTTATTAAAAAAATGGGGCACTTGTTTTCACTTGTGATGGAAAATGTAATTCCTTGAAACAACATACAACTTCACAGCTTACAGCTTAACTTTCAAATGATTTTTAGGTTACCAAAAATTTTCACACCTTCATATAAGACGAGTAACAATTTTTGAAGGCCGAAAATATGTAAAAATAGTAGTCTTATATGCCGGCAAATACAGTATGTTGAATCCTATATTGTCAATGTTAAGTCTTCGTTAAATTGGGACCTAACCTAAACCTCATTATTGTACTAAGAGTATTTTCAACTTGTACCAAGGATAGTATCTTGTGCTTACTTGAATATACACAACCCATGGAATATAATAACTTGGCATTTCTCTTTCATTGAAACCTTCTGGTAATATCATCTTTGATATTGAATCTAAGGCGAGTGAAATCTGCCTTCCCCTTACTTATTTGAAGAGGCAGTCACTGTACTACTGTTACAGAGCACTTCCTTGTTGGATCACTTAGTAGTCACTCACTGGGTCAAGACTAGCTCTACTGTAATTAACTCTTAGACAGGATAACCCCAAGTCTCATGCTATATGTTAAAAACCTTCTAGTGACATATATCGCACTATTCATAATCCGATAGCCAGGCGACACATCAAGCTTTTTACTCAAGGGGGAAAAAAAACATTTTGTACATAAGCGCGGAATACTGTAAACAAAGATGCTCACATTCCTCGCTCCCCTTATATTTAAAGTCAACATGTGTTGTGAGCTAGTTGTTTCCCAGATAAGAGACCTTTCCTTGAGATAGGTCTGGTAACTGGTACAGTCTGATGCACTACAAATTAATTCTCTTTGCAGCATTAAACACACACATTAGTACCTAATACAAGTAAGTTGTTGCCCAACAGTAAGACTCAAAACTAACAATACCAATAGGTATCTGATTGAAAATGGAAAAAGTGCAAACAAGAAGTTACATGGATGCACAAAGATAACCGAGGTAACACGAGGGTGTTTCATGACAAGTGAAAGTAACTAGGCAAGGGAGTGGTGGAGCAAGAGACGGCAGCAAGGTGCCCTCTGCCTGCTGCACTGTGGAGTTGCCACTGTCGCTATGTATCAGCAGATGCCAGCCTGAGTCCTTCACCCAGCATCGCATGGTAGATGAAGTGAACAATTTTGTCACCTATATTGTTTGTTGTCACCCCCTTCACACTATCACGATGGACGTTTGGTAATATTTACACTATGCGGCCACAAAAATTTAGTGCAGCCTATAAACTGTATTCAGGATACAGTTTTACTCTGTTGACAGTTCTAAGGTTGTGCACAAGTGTTTATCCACGGAAATAGATCTTGGATATATTCATGTGCTACCAAGTGATTTTACCAGCTGACAAGTTTTGTTTACAGTCATTACCTGTCAAAAGAGACTTGTGAAGCAAAGTGACACAAGTCAATGTTTACACATATCAGTTTAAAGTGAAATGAAAAATCTGTATTCTGACAAGAACAAATTTTAACTACATGTCAACTGAATACATGTTATTTACACTTACAGTATTAAATTGTCATATTCATGCTTCAAGAAAATGTTAGGTCAAAATACATTAAACCTTTACTTGGCAACATTATTTTACTACAAATTGCAAACCGAGAGCTCATTAAAATAAAATGAAAATAAAAATTTTGCCATAAGCATGCCTAGTTAGTAGGTTTTTAATTAACACACACAAAACACACTTTCTTTTTTTAGTAAATATACATGGCCAAAAAATCAGTATAGACGGGGTCATGTTTCACAAGTTTATACAACAAAATAATTAGGTAAACTGTACATATTTTAGAAACTTATTTCGGCCGATGCCAAAAACCTCTGCACTCAATAATACATTCAATACTATTTTATGTCTTACCAAATGTACAACCCTGAAATACTACGAGTAGCTATAAGTAAAGACTTTGTTCTTCTCAATATTTAGGACTATTACAACTGTTGCATCTGCTGTCAAAATAGTACTGTACAACTTTATCCTGAATACAGAGTACTTGAGGTTTCCAATATTATATTTTACTAAAGATACACTACATGCCCTAATACAATGTACACCTATACATGCATGTCTATATATTAAGAACATGTTCACATTTTGACTGTCCAGTTTACACTTTTCTCTATTTTATTAACTAGACAAATTTAACACGAGTATCCATAGCAGAGTGTCACATGTCTAACGTCACAACACACAAGAGTGAATGGTTCTGCAAGTAAATAATACCTCCTAGCAGCTTCCCGCTGCTCCTGTGCCCTCTTACGCTGTTCTTCCCTCTCCTGCTCCTGTTCGCGCTGCTTCTGCAGTTGCTTCTCTAGTTCCTGCTGCCTCCTGCGCTCCTGCTCCAATCTAGCACAGAGCACCACTGTTCTTACAACTCATGCTTCTAACCAGGTATTAATTATCAGTACACAAAACTTTGGCAAGTTCCACTGTCTATAACCACATACCATTAACAAATGTCTTGAATGTCATATTGCCAGAAGCAAGATTGTATAGTAATATATTTAGAACAGATTTTTTTTTTAACAATTAAAATTTCAGTGTCCTTGTGTTTAATGTTTATACACTGTATGTACATTTAACAAAAAACCATATTTAAACAGGCATATACATAACATTTGTAATATGTAACTTTTACAGAGCTTTCTGGTGTTGCACCGTGAAAATAGTCATGCCCATTTGCAATTTTTGTCATCAATAAACATTTTTAGGATCATTTTGCGTGTTATTTCACTGTGAAATTAATCAATTGAATAGTTGAAACCCTTCTAAACAGTTTTAAAGTTGATTTGTACAGTTTCAAATAGTTTCCATCCAGGATTTAACATTTGTGTAGAGATAGCTGGGAGGAGAAGACTCATACAGCTCGTGAAGGCGCAGCGAGGCTGGCCTTGGGAATGGTGGTCAGACAGACTAAAGTCCCAGCAAGACCTTTTTGTTTGTAAATGTTATGATGACGTGTATCTGGAATCAATGCCAGAACTGTGGTCCCATAATTTGGTTAGAAATTTGAAAGTTTGCTCTGATCGTTAAAAAGTAGAAGACTTTTTTTTTGTTTAATTTTACATTGGCCATGCTGGCTGACTTAAGACACCATCTAATCTATGACTGCGAGAATTTTATTTTATTTTGCTCTGTACCGAGCAGCCATTTGTAAACAAGGGTGGAAAAAAAAAAAAAAGAGGCAAATTTTATGTTCCTTACATAAACTGAAAGTTGCCTGAATAAGTGAGTTTTACTAAATAAAACCATCCCCTGTGCTAATGGAAGACATATAGTGTCAAAGTTAACGCTTCAACCTAAAAACCACAGAGCTATCTGGAGTTAATGAGATATCTAAACCTCTACGTGCATTAAGTAACAACGCCGTCTGGGACGAGAAGCAGAGTGTGTAAATACTACACATTTTACCATTATTCCAGTACCTTTGGTATTCACCAGACAATCTTGCACCTACATAACACAGACTGTATGCAGTAAACAAGCACAACAGGCCAGCTTTTTCACACTTATATGGGAAAAGTAAAAAAATAATGTAACATGTGGGAAAATGATAGGAGCATTAAGTTCTAGCCTTCAATTCTAGGACCCATAAACTTAGAAAAGTCATAAATTCAAGTACCTTATCCTCTCCCTTTTCTCTTGTTCTTCCTTTTCTTTACGTTCCCTTTCCTCTTGTTCTTTACGCTGTATTTCAAGTAATGCCTTTCGCCGCCTCTCCAGCTCTGCTTGTCCTTTTTCGAAGTTTTCCTTTCGCTTGTCCTCGAATGTGACTACAAGCAAACAACTTATGTATCTTACAACATGCAAAAATTACATTTAAATATGTCATTAGGTTGCTGCAAAATCAGAACTATAATGAAGGAAAAATACCACACAACTATATATACTGCAACATTTAGGGTCTAATAGAAATTACAGTACCCGTAAACAGGAAAATAATCAAAACATAAAAAAATCATCTTTAACCATTCTTTCTTACCAACACAAACATACATATTTGTACATAAAATGAGTATCCATGGAATTTTTCTCGATTTGGCAAAACAAAAAAAAGTTATTTTAAAAACTGCTACACTTTGAATGTCCAAGTAAAATACTAAACTGTAAAACACCAATTTCTTGTAAAAAAAAGTTTCTGTAAAATACCACTTCTCTGAAATTCTATGCCAGAACAATATCAGACAACACATAATACATGTTATATGTCAACCTGAGGAAATGAGTAACTATCAAGCTCCATGCTACTCCAAGAACTTTTGTATCTTCAATTTAGTATGTAATTAGTGGCCTAGCAATATTTGTCCATTGTCTTAAATCATAATTCAACATATAGGCCTACTGTACATTCCTATCCTTGCCACACCATAGTTTTCAGGTAGACAGATACCCTAAGCCCAATCCTTCTATCAACAAAGTAATGTCCTAGGATTATTTAAGGTAAATCAACCTGTAGAAAGAAGAGAAGCAGCATCCTTGCCCTCTGTGACCTCAGGATGTATGCCTGGCTGACTGCCAGTCAGGCTGCCTTGCCTCGTCCGCCTGAATGTCGGCGGGATGAGTTCCGGTGGGAGGGTGGAAGGTATCTTCTCCCCTACCTTCGCTTGGTCACAAAGATGCATGGCCAGCACAAATTCATCACATGATAATCGTCCGTCAGAATCCATGTCTGCCAATGCCCTGCACAATGTTTAGCATCAAATTCAATAACTTTATAGAAAATATGCCAATAAATTGAAAATAAATATTTCTGTATTACGCAAAAGTTACTAATAAATTATAGACTATGTCAAAGTTAACACAGTAGATATAGTAGAACCCCTATTTTAAGAATCCTCCATTTTATGAGGCAATTATTTTATGAGGTCATACAGACACACTTTAAGGCCTAACCCCCATTTTACATTTCCTCGATTTTACGAGACAGCAATTTTATGAGGTCATACTGAGGCACTGTGAAGCCTAACCCCCATTTTGCCAGGCCTCAATTTTACGAGACAGCGATTTTACTAGGTCATAATCAGGCACCATGAGGCCTCGTAAAATTGATTTTCTACGGTACTAAACTGCAACAAGATGCAAATTATTAACTTGTGACAGTAAGGAATCACAAATTTATGTTATCTTGGATATTTTTTCAAGATAGTACGTACAAATGTAATATTCATTCATAACCACATCGACTGTGAAACCTGATCATTACAAACTTCACAAATACAAAGTTTTAACTAACCAATTAAAGTAGACTGAGGGTTGAGGTATTCACCCTGTCTACTTATTTAATAGGTTAACCCAGCAGCTAAAGTCACCTTCACATACAAAGGTATAATTAATACAAAGTACATACTGTAGTTTCCTTTCTACCCAGAAAGTAGAGAAACAAAATTTTAGTTTTCTTGAACAAAAAAAAAAAAAAAAAAAAAAAAAAATTTTTAAAAAAAAAAAAAAAAAAAAAAAAAAAACAATTTTTACCAAAAAATGAGACAACTTCAAACATGACATGTCTGTACATTTTTCCTTTGGTCGAGAGGAAAAAAATAACTTTCCCAGTAAAATAAAAAAGCCATAAAGTTTAATGGTTAGTTACTAATGCAAAAAATTTTAATACAGCCTCTTGGTTAAACAGATGAAATTATTCCAAATCAATTCAGTTAAGTCTATCTGTTGAACATGCTAAACTATTTATCCAGCCCAAAATAAATAGACATAATGCACTAGACTAAGCGCTCAATTTTCAATTACAGCATATAAAAAAAGAAAAAATTTACTTCCCCATTATATTACATTTTATTACAGCAATGAAAATAAGACAACCTCTAGTTTCTGGGAAGTAAAACTTGGAATAAAACAGACAGTCACGCAAATATGAGTCACCGTGGTGACATATTTCAGTTTTCGGAGATAAAAACAGTGTGAAATTAAATTTCAGATACTCACCTATCCTAGCAACAGACCTCACTAAACCTATAAACGAGTTTAACCACCAGCTGAAATGCCAGCCTTGACACAGGGCTTCCGATTTGTTAAGGTTTTCTTTTTTTCCTCTGCAACTAACAGCCTTGTTGTTTCAAATACTGTATTAGTGTAGGTTGTTTTGCCCAGTCAAGCCAAAGAGCCCGGCTTACTTTTTTATTCAAAGGTGTCGCTGTGCTTTCCCCAAGAGTGAGAATTTAATATTATTTAATGGCATATATATGTTACACAAATACTTCTTGGATTTATTAGGAAGGACTCATTAGTCATTAGTGGATGAACGTTAGTTCAGCGTGACTACTGAATGCCTTTCCAAAGATAGAAGACTTAATTAATCATTATTTGTTGTTTAAAACTAGTTAAACATGTTCGCAAAACTAAAATAATCTTAATTATTTTTAAAGTGATGCAGTAAAACCTCTAGAACTACCACTTCTCTATAACAACCATCTCTTAAACAAAAAAAAAAGGGGGAGGGGGTTCAGTGTACAGTTATACTGTACCTCTTTATAAAGACCTAACCTATACAAAGACTCTATTCTAGGGAACCGTGAGGGGTCTTTATAGAGAGGTTTTACCACAACAGACAGAGATACAAGTGCTTACAGATGATAAGTCAAAATAGTTACATACATACACACGAAGGGATGACACACATTTTTCCACATAAGCACGGAAGCAACGTTTCGCAAATATCAAATTGGCTTCCTCGGGCGGCAAGACAGTGTGCCATGTTTTGCCGCTTGAGGAAGCCAGTTTAATACTGGCAATGTCACAACCACGCTTCAACGGAAAAATGTGTGTCATCCCTTCGTGTGTGTGTGTACCTATTTACATGTTATCACCTGTAAGTACTTTTATCTCTGTCTGTTCTATTACTTTGTTATCTTAGCTGCCTACGCCATTCTTAATTTTTCTTAATATTATATAAATTTAGATCACGTGGTGGCAACTAGCCGGCGGATCCTAAAATATGCCCCACTCCGCTGGGTTCTACTTTATATTTTTATACGTATTTTCTCAGTGTTGCTGGTCAGTTAGGTTTGATTTAAAATTTAGAGAGAAATTGATACTGATTTGTAGTTTGTCACCTCAGTCTCAATACATAATTTGATAAATGTATTTTGTTTTAAATTAATTCCCAGTAGTCAATGGTTAGGGTGGCAGCCCTGTGGCAGTTTTTGTTGGCAGAAAATTGTGCTGCACTTGCCCCAATTTGTAATTGCATTTAATGGTGGTAAGGTGTGCTGGAATGAAGGCTCGTGAAAAGACAATGGCACGGGTACAACATTTTTCGAACAAAAGATGTGCAATGCATAGGGCCCGGTAGTCTTCGCGAAAAGATTTTTGCCCCACTTTGTTTCAGTGTCTAACAAGAACACCTGCAGCTCAACTTCATGGCTATTGACAGTGTTTTTGTGGAGAGTTGTTATTCATTTGACTTTGATAATCAGTACACGGATAACTGCCACACATCACGTCTGTTATTTGTGGGTTTAACCTCCACACGCTGGGTGTTACGGCATCCAATCACTGACCACGAAGCAGAGATAGGGACTTGGCTGAAATTAACAATTTTGATTCGGTCGTTAGTTGCTACTTTCTCCATGGACCATCAACATCCATCTTGTAATGGATGTTTCACTGTTTTGGTGAATGCTGACGCATCACCATTATGTCTGTAGTATATTTGTAAGCTTGCCTCCCAGATGTGTACAGTAGGCCTTAACTTTGCTTATCTCCCGCCCCTTCAGGGCCAGTATCTAGCTATAGGAACCCCTGTTGCAGATAACGATGTTATCTGTGAATTTACAATGTGTACGTGCTGACATCTTACCTGACGTGATAAATGAACGTGTGGGCAGCATGTATAAACAGCCATACCGAATATTAATAATCACCACCTAGGACTTGTAAATAAGAGTAGCAATGTAAATCATGTAAACATATGTACATAAATTTCCAGCGTTTATTGTATTTTGAATATTTTGTTTCTCTAATTCTAACGGCAATACGACTGGAAATATGTTGTTTGTTGCAGAGAAGTTGTAAGTGTTGGGGTGGCCCACCTGTTACCAGCCTCTGCCTTCCTCCCCCTTCTCCAGCCTATACGACGCTCACCAACTGTACTTTTCGCCTACAGGGCAGGAATAAAAAGGCGAGCTCTTGCCAGTAGCAACACCAGTTTGAGGTTTGGTCTTTCGAGCAAGCCTAGGCACCCCTGCCCTCTCCTTTACCTTAGGGTTGTGGTCTGAATAGCCACAGAAGCCCGCCAGCTTCTCCTAAACCCAGGAGTGTGGTATGAATAGCCACTGAAGCCCACCCCTCCTACCAGCATATTTCTTTCTCGCCTAGAGCATGGGATATCGAGGTGCCCCCTAGGACCGAGGACATAATTTCTAAACACACCTAATAATAGTAATCTCAGCCGCCGCATGGCACGCTGTTCCGGAAGTAGGAAAAACATGGTTCCCTGTATTAACTGTTAGAGACCACGCGTATATAGCTCAGTCTTCTTTTGAACTAGTAAACCGTTGTTGTAAATTTGGAACAGGTTCGTGCATAATTGAATCAGTGATGAGTAAATAATGTAATCCAGTGACTTGTGGTCTGAAACTTTAAGGAGCAAATAGATTCAGTAAAATCAATCTCTGAGAGTGTTATTTAGCACGTGCAACAAATCATTTCTTGAACTGCACATTTCACCAGAGGAGTTTGTTTTGGAGGAGCATAAATGCAAGGCCGCTCAGGAGCGCCGCCAATCCGGTAAAGCTGTATCAGAACAGGTAGTCATTCCTTCGCCAGTAAACGGGGTCAGAGCAGACCCAACACCAGCCTCATTGTGCCAATTATACTGTGCGTACCAGCATCTCAGGCCAGTTAAGCGTCCTTGTTCTTAGTTTAGATTCAGCCAGATTCAAAAGGACATTCAGCGACCAGTACCAGCACTAATTAGCCCGCTTAAGTCATCAGAGAGAACTGTATTAGTGCATCAAAAAATCAATGAGGTGAGGTCAGTACCTCAGTCTCCTGCCTCTACTACTTCAGCAAAGATGCAGAAACTTCTACAACAGCTCTTTTAACAAGGCGAGTGGTTCGAGCCTCCCAATTCCGAAGAGTGTCCACTTCTCTCTCGTTTGCGCTACCAACAGGAAGGAGTTCGATGTTGTCCATCAGAGACACCACTCTCTCGGGCGTGCAGATCTCTTCACCTAAAGAGGACCTCATCTCTGTTTGAGCTAGCCAGCATATACGTATATCCCTGTGGTAAATGTGGACTTTTACAATAATTATTGTATGCTTCAAGCTTTTGGACTCATGAATTAAACACCCTGAGAGACTTTTCTGCTTTGCTGTACATACAATGCCATGGACAAATAAGATTTATAACTGTTTTTTCATGGTATAAAATTTTTGGCAGGATCTAAATCAAGTGTGCCACCACAACCTGTTAATACAAACTGAAAAATTTAGGTCCTCCAAGTTTGTATTGAAGAAGTTTAAAAGTACACTAGGCGCAAAAAGAATGATACTGGGTGACCGTTACAAATGACAATTATCAGTGAGAGTGATGGTAGAGGAAGGCAAAGAGGAAGACCAATAACATTCATATGACACTACCACATTGTACGGGGCAAAAATATAGTCTATCGAACTAAATGCAATGAGCTGATTTAGTTCAAGCTCAGACTTACTCAATGCCTAGTGTGTATGCAGTCTTGAATATTACAAAAGGTCACACTTATGTGTGTATGTGTGTATCAAATCCGACACGCTTCAAAAAATATTATTACTAATACAGTAAACTCGAGACTTGCCAAATAATTATAACCACTAATATAACCCAAGCCTACTTTTGCGATCAATAATTGATTTTTGCTCATTTTATTTCTATAAAATGTAAATATTTTTAAAGTTGTCTTTTGAATATTCTATTATGCTGTTATTTACATACAGTAGAATCCCGATTTAACAAAATGCCACAGGACCCGAAAATGTTTACTCTAAATCTAAGTTTCGTTAAATCCAACTTCTTATTTTTTCACCCCAAAAGAAAAAAAAAGTTAATTCCACGGGCATGTTTTGTCGGAACTTAATTTAAAAAAAGTATGCTGACTCAAAACAATAAACCAAATTTACTGTCGACAGGAAGCCACAGCCATGAAAGAATAAAAAATTAGCGAAAAAACTCCAAAACTTCTAGTGGAACGCTCCGCTAGCATGCACATGGTGAGTTAGGCCACCCACGCACCATCAACAAGTGAGAAGTGATTAACACCGCCGAGCTGTCAATCTTTCAGTTTCTCTGCCACCTGCTAAAAAGTTTGCAGGGCAACAGTAAAATAAATACGCAGCGGCAGCCATTGTAGCTTGTAAGCAGCCATGTTCGTGAAAATTGTTGGTCTATTCGATAAAAAAACTTAGTTATTTTAGTATTGGAGGAATAAATACTTTATGTTTACGGTAGTAAATTCATTGTAAAAAGTCTGCATAAATAATATAATTACATATTTTTTTATAAATTCGCTTGTTTTATCACAGGACACTACCAAAAATAACCATGCTGGAGACCACTGCATTCTATTGGTAATAGAATTAATAGAGCACGCTGCACTGCAGCTCATTCCAACGGAGACACAAAGCACTATCCATGAATTAGATCCTGTGTCCATCGCGTGCTGTGGTGACTTGATACCTAGATGCTCATTTACTTGCCAGCTGCTAGGATGAGGATCTAGGTGCATGCATGTTACATAACAAAGCATCGCTCGCTCGACCGCGCCCACATGTGTTTGTCTCAAAGTTTCCAACAAATTTTTAATATTTTTATTTATTTCTCGACGGATGGTTTAAGCTTATCTACAGACAAATAAGTACCGTATATACTGCGGCCAGTGCTATTATTTTTAATAGACTTGCATTACAATTACTATTCCATTTTTATCAAAGTTACTTAATTATTTAATACATACTTTTTTTGTTACTTTTTCAAGGTTCCTAAATATCCTTTCGTTAAATCGCTGTTTTCGTTATTCCTGAGCTCGTTAAATCGGTGCTCTATTGGGATTTTCATAAAACCTCTTTTGTGTTAGTTAACTTGGATTCGAAAAAATATAGGTACTGTACATGTTTACAAAAAAACCTTTTGATGAAACGCAAGAACTAATTTAACAAAATAAATCACAAAACATCCACTTTATAACATAGCATCAAATGGCATTTAAAAAAATATTAAAGGAACTTAATACAAAATTAGCAACATAAAAGGGCCTTCATTAATATTATTTGTAAGTTAGCTGAATCTGCCAAAAAAGTCAATAATGTGCCTGACACTGTGTGGTTGTACGATTGCAAGCAAGTAACAAGATACTCACCATATCTGTGCAAGAACCTGCTGCGGCAGCTGTGTCTGCACCATTATGTTCCGTGCCTGGGGTCCAGACAGGAACCCCGTGCGAGTGCGGTCAGACGTGTTGAACAGTTGAGTATATTTCAGTTTTGTCTGGTGTGGAACTGCCCAATCGTGGAGAGGAGAGCCAGCTGACAATCTAAACAAATTTATTAAAAGGCGCACACTTTAAATTATTTTTCACAAATAATAGTCGAACCCCATATTTCCACTTCTCAAGGAAGCTTGCAAAAATTATGTCTCTCTTCCCCCCCCCCCCTCTGTCCCTCGGTGTGCTCGCATATACAAAATATAAATACACTAGTTAAATCACAAAATAAAGTTAAGGCAAATGTACCAGAAGATGACACCATAAGTAAACAATAAAAATAAAATTAGTGCGTACAAACAATAAACAAAACTAGCAATAAAAATAGCAACCTACAATAGTATGAAAAATTTGAATATGAATAAATTAACTTTTACAATCGTTCTACCAAATGCCCTTGTCATTTGTAAAAGAATGACATTTTTTGGCTACAAATGTGTGTGTTCCTCAAAAAATCACAGATTATAGTGACATGCAACCAACAGTTTAAATTTTAACATTTCGTATTATACTTGCTTGTGTGTGTTGTTAAAGAGGTTAAATTACGTGTGTGTATATATATATATATATATATATATATATATATATATATATATATATATATATATATATATATATATATTCATTGTTTTAACTTGACGAGTGTGAGGAGGATAGAGGTACCGAGCTAAATTTACACTTTCCAGGAAAAGTTGCTATATTTCAGTGCAAAAGCAGCCTATAAAAATGATTGTTGAGAATTTGCCAACATAATTGGTTGCAACCAATAAAATAACAGGCTGATTGGCCGCATACATTTTAAATTTAATGTTTCTTTCACGTAGAAACAAAGTTATTACTAAATATAATTGTATCAAATTGGTTTGGAATCTAAAATGTTCATGTTTACAGTTATGTGCAAATACTACAAGTTTAAAATGTTCTGTTAACTATGAAAAAATTAATATTTTTAATTGATTCCTGTAATGGCCACGGGACGGCCACTGATGGGCGATGCCGGTAGTCCCACTCGCAAAGTCGTTAGCAATCGTTGACAAGATGTAGTCCGAGATGGGCGTGTTGTGTTAAATACTGTGGAGATTTGTGTTGTGTTCAGATGTACGTAAAGGCAAATGTGCGGGAGCTGAGAGAGAGTGGAGGCAGAACAGACAGAGTTCTGCTTGTAAAATGTTAAGAACGGGTGGTTCTGAGCCAATAATAGACCATGACATGTGTTTCTTTAATTACACTAAAGGTAATTCATGAAGCTGAGTTTTTTTAAAAATTGTTAAATTCTCAGTGATCACTGGCTATCGTATTTGTTGGAATATAAATTTTCTTTGTTTGCATCACGGCAGTCTAAATTCGAAGTACTGTACAAGGTTGAAACATAACTACAAGTAATAAACCCCAAAAATTTCAAGAGATGTGCCGTTCCATTCCTCACGCTATCTTGAAGGAATCCACGCCTTTGATTTTTTTTACTGTAACCCTGAGCTAGTCGTGGACGCGTGGCATTGAGGAGAGCTGCACAACATCTTTTGTTCGCTCAACGTGCATCTTTTCGTCGCCCATTGAGGGGCTCTTGACGCGCCACATTATTCTATTAAGGGCTGCACAGTAACCACATAAGTAAAAATATGTAATATAAGTTTATAACTAAACACACAGAAATGATGCTTACGGAGAGTCGATAGAAGCAACTCTTTCGACAGCTGGAGCCACAGCAGCAACAGTTACTGGAGCACTTGAGACTGCAAGCAAAAAAGTACTTTCAGTTTGTAATGTAGATATTTAGTTTTTCAAATAATTTCCTGGGAATTTAATACTATACCAAGACATTTCCATCATATAAATGAATTAATTACCTATATACATACAGTATGCAAATTACAATGACTTTACAACTGGGTCGTTAGTATTATCTTTACAGTAAGTCCATAAAACTTGATGAAAAATCTCAGACTAGCATTAAATACGTAGACAGTAGAATCTAATGTAACCTTTCACTTGCAATGGTTTCTACAACAGCACAAAGGAAATACTCCAATATCAGTTTAGTTTTTCGTATATTTATCAACCACAGTATTTCACTTAAACCACAATGCCACAAAGTCTGCCTTGGGTACCGTTGCTGTTGAGCAGAGCCTCTGATTTGTTTACATGGGCTTTTAAGTCTTGTCAACAGCGAGGTTATTTAATACTGTCTCACACATTTACACACAAGGATCGGAACAGAGAGAAATATCCGTCGTTGCCTTTGTTGAGGAACCAATCCAGCATTTACCTGGAGATTTTTCGAGAAACCACAGAAAACTGAAATCAAAATGGCTGGAGCCTGGGATCGAACCCAGATCGTACCGAATGCAAGACGAGTGTTTTATCACTGCTCTACCATGCTCGGAACAACAAAAAAATTTAGGAGTTAACAAGATTGGCTGCCTGAAAAATGCAGCTATAATGCCTCCAGTATCAAAATCAGCGTATCTATTTTTGTAACGTCTGCAAACAGTGCTCCACCATAATACATGAGGGAAATGTCTGATTCAACGCTCGATAAAACAAATCAGGTAGTACTATACATGCTGATATATAAATCAGTAATCTGCTGATAGCAGAAAAATGTTAAAACAGATAATTATTCATAGCTAAGAAGAAGAGGGGAAATGATTTCATGCTCATTCCTTTTCTAGCTTTAGGATATTAATTGGACTTTCTTCTATTTGATATAATTATCACAATATATTTTACTTCACTGGTTTGTTCCTTTTTGCATAATTACTAGTGTTATGTCCAATTGTACCCTGAAAAAAAAAAATAAAGAAAAACTACCAACCATGTCATGAACTCTTAAAAGTTCTACACAAAGTGTGCAAACACTATGAAGAGACTGTTGTCCTGTCCATTTTCTTCACACACTCACTTTACAACACGAAAGCACTGTAGTGATGGTGCATGTTCGCTGTGAAAAAGCCATTCCTACATTGCACGTGTAAAGGTCATTTGGAATAATGTGAGCACTAAAGATTTAACCTTAAAAAAAAATCACTAGCTGTTACAGCATCTAAGACGACATTACCAACAGTTACATTATAGTTCATATAGTTGGTAGTGAATCAGTTCTGTGTATTTTTTATTTGAATACAGCATTAGTGGAAGAACATCAAATGCAATTTACCTATCTATATTTAATAAACTGTACTTTAAAATATTTATTTATGATCTTATTGACATATCTACTGACTGTATAATTGTACTTATTAGTGCCACCACAAAGTGCTGCAACCAGGCTGCTGAACTTCAACTGTCGATGACAGTTGACACATTGGCACTAGCACTCGCGCCACAGACATAGTAGTTCCAAATTCCACCAATAGGTGGAATCAGAGTTAGGTTTTCACAGCTTCGCTTGGAAGCGAGTTGAGTCATGAGTGTGTTTATACATTACGTAATAAGTATGAGTTTCTGATAAACACATTCTAAAGTATTAGAAGTGACTGTTTATGAATATCATTGCTAAATGATGTGAAGCAATTAGTAATCTGTAAATTATGTTCTATGACCATCAGCATGAGTATCTGGAATTAGAAACCACTATTTTCTGTTTCACACATTATGAAAATACATTATTTATTGATTCTGTTAAGTGCGTCATCATCGTTCAAGGCAGTATGCTGAACGGAACCTGAATTATTGAATTGTGTGTGGTGTGTGTTTTTAGTGGCAGTTTTGAATTACAAATCAATATACTACTCACACATTTACAAGATTCGTAACGGCAATAGTGAATGTCTTATCAATTACAGTTGATGCAGAGAAACCAGTGTTATAAGACGTTAACTCGCAGGTATTTATAACTAAGATTACTATTCAGTATAGCATATATTTAGCACCCGAGTATGTAATGTGTTCATATTATGGACAACATTTATCGGAGCAGTGTAATGTACGTATTTGTAAACATTGTACAAGCCTGTGTAAATAAAAGCATATGACAATGTGCAGCGGAAAGATGTAAACTGGCGGAAAATTTAAATTAATCAAAACTTTTCCGAGTGTTCGCTTTATCCCGAACCGCCTATATCAGGTCTGTAGCCAGGGGAATTGCATTTAGGGGGTTCCCAACCTGGGAATATTCTTTCTAAAGTAACACAGATCTCCCCGTTTTCTCCAATAAAGCATGGTAGTGGTAGTCAAACCACCCCCCCCCCCTCCCGGGAAAATTAGAATTTTGAAGGAGCATTTTGGTGTGCTATTTAAGAAGTTTTTCTAAGGTAAGGGGGAGAGGTCTGGACCCAACGAATGGCTACGTCCCTGTGTGTTCCACTGAAATATTCAGTAGCCATACAGCAATTTATATCATCATTTGTAAAACCAAATTCCCATTAGTTGGTTTGTCTTCGAACATCAAAATTAAGAAAAACTGTATATAGCTGTAATAATTTACAAAATGCCTTAACAAATTAAGTAAATAGCGTAAGATTTTCCATACAATGTTCATGCATTTGAAAAGGTCACTTCTCCACGACAACTATCTCCTTCTAACATGCAACTTGGTAATAATTCTGAATGTCTGAAGAATGAGCAATTTTACGGATATGTTAAGGAATTAAATTACCATTAAAGATGATCCTGGAAAACAATATTTTATACTTCAGAATTATGTTTTTTTTTCGCTCTCCTGCATGTGCGCACACATACATACAGGTGCATACACATATGCACATGCACATACATACAAAACTTTCTATAAAAATGAATACAGCGGGAGTTACCTGGCGGTGGCCTGGGCGGTGGAAGGATGCCCTGACCCATGATAACAGAGCCATTGCTGATTGACTGCGGTGGTAGCGCTGGTACAGAGCTGGTTGTGCCAACACCACTTAGGCTAGTTATGCCACCAATCAGAGGCGCAGTAGACATTGCAGGGCCACCAATGAGGGGCGCAGTACTAATGAGGGGGTCGACACCAACGAGGTTCGGTGCACTCGCCAGCGGGGGGCCAGAGATCAGGTTTGGGGCAATGTTGATGAGAGAAGCCGTGCTACTTTGTGCTGTTGTGCTCAGGGGAGGTACGGATGACGGCCTTGCAGTCGGTAGCAACGGAGCAATAGGCGAGCCCATCGGCGGCATCATCGGTCGCATGGGAGGCGGAGTCATCGACATGGGATGAACCACGGCTGCAGGAGGCACCGGGCCCCTCAGACCTGAGAGAGCTGTTTGCTGTGGGAGTGGTGGGATGGTTGGAGGAACAGCCTGCGTCACACTTGACAACACTGGAGCTGATACACCTGCAACATATCTCACGCTATCAACATTCTCCCGTATTTTTATGGACATAAACCACTGTGATATAAAAATGGTTCAGACTGACATGTAAGAATCACTCAAAAATTACATCAATCCTCAGATGGACCCAATATAATACTGTTATATCCACAAAAATATGTTGATTTGTAACATACAAACCCCCAGCCTCCTCCTCCATTCCAACACTCATTCATTCAAATTTCATTACTGCTGGCAGTTTATTTGAAGTCAACTCACAAAAATGTGTACTTTAACACTTATTTCTTGAAAGTTAGTTTCTTTTTAAATAGTGTATTAATACACAAACAACTAGGCACGTTAACAGTTTTATCTACCAGTCTGGCAATCACTACAGTTTCTCGACTCACCTGTATGTCTGTTCTGAACTACTACCTATTTCAACAGCATGCTAATGTGATTGCCACTAGTAATTATCCTATTCCACAGCTTTGAAAAACACTATACGAAATATTCAAGCATCGCTTTTAACACATGTTACAAAACAAATTTCAAATTAATCCTACCAATTCTTTTCCCAAGCAGCAAATAAAGTACACAAATTCTCTTTGTCACTCCATTTTTAAGCCACATCCATTTTTTTTTATGAAATAACTGACACAGCCTCTTTCAATCACTTCCTCTCCCTCAACTTTAATAAATACATCATAACTTTTGTTCATATTCTAAAATGTAATATTTATCGCTATGTACAACTTCTCAAACTATTCCAGGGGGCTGACTAAATACAGCAAAATAAAAAGTGCAAGGCAAAATCTGCAACTGTGTTGCATCTGATTGTGTTGCAATAGAATTAAATATGCACACACAGAAGTACAAAAAGTTCATGATGTTACCAAATATGCACCAATTAAATGCTTCTACAGAAGTCAATTTGCTATGATTTCCACAATCAAAAAAAGGTGGATGTAGTTAATTCCAACTGTGACTTGAGGTGCAAGTACAGGCTAGTTTTACTTGCTCTGTGCCTTCACCAAGTTGTTGCAGATATCAGGCAGTGATATTTACAGTAATTGTTGCTAAGGCGTATACCAGCTGTTTGTATTTATTTCTACAGCACGAAGTTACACACTATAAATATTTACAGGAAAAGAAATACCTATTTCTGAATGCAAAAATACCAACAAATAATTAAGTACAGAGAGTCTTCTTATAAAGTGGTGTTACAGTCCTTAAGAACACAATTTAATACAAAAAAAATTCATAGAGGTCACATTTTTTTTTTTTTTCAAAATGACGATGTTAAATCCAAGCATCCCAAAAATACCTGAAATTCCATGTTTTGTTAGCTGTTTTGTTGTAATGTCTTATACTACAGTGAAAACATGTGCAAGTATACAAAATTTTTTACACTCTTAACCTCATAAAGTTCAGATTTCCTAAGAATATTCCTGTCATAAGTCATAATTATTTAATAGTACTGTAATTAAAACATGGAAGCGCATATAGCTACGAAAATTTTAACACTCTAATTTAAAATAAACCCTAAAAAAATTTATAAATTAACACACTAAGTTTGGTGAAGACGCCCATAACCAGATCTTACCAGCTTGTTTAGCATTTTGCAAAAGGCTGGGTGGCAGAGCCTTTGGTAGCTCGAAGTTACGAAGTTTCAAGTTGATCAGCTTGCATGCAATGCTGAACTCTGTGATGTCCATCTTGCCATCTGCATCCAAATCTGCTAGAGCCCTAATACACACAAGTCATGGTTAAGTACATAGTATACAAAGAATCCTCACAAACAATATAAAATGAACTATGATACAGTTGTTTCAATTGCAATCATAACGTAATTTTTAAAATACAATTATTACTGCAATTCCTGTAATATGCCACATCACAGAGTTATCCAACAATTACTATATTCCTACATGCCATTCTCAAATTTAAGACTTGCCAAGTAGTTAATATGAAACAAATATATTTTACAGTGGCATAAAACGTTAAATTTGGTGAGTAACAAAATGTAAATACACGTATACTTTGTTTGGTAACCATATTGCAATGTGTGTGTTAACAAATGGGCAGAAATATATAAACTGTCCACACTTACAAAAAACAGAGCCATAACAATTATTCACTTTACAGTGAGCAGTTATGACTAAAGCTGATGTATTTTAATATATTTTGAGTGCACCACACTTCCTGAAACAGTGATAATGTTAAGACCAATGCCAGAAAACTTCTCTGCAAAAATACAAAGTTGTTGGAATCTACTAAAATATGATCAAGCCAATCTCACAGCCTGTATTCACGCTACTCTTACCAACAAATACTAGATAATATGAATGGGAAGACTACTGGTTCATGCTTCCAGCCAAATCTTGAGTTATTATGTATACACTTGGCTACACGTTGCAATATCTCACACAAAACATACAGCAGCAGGATGCCAACCCGACATATGCAAAATATTTCAAAACAACTCGCAACAAAATGTAACATAAAAAGCTCAATCTGCCAAGTTACAGGCAAAATGTGGGTCAGTTCAAGAGTTAAATAAATTAAGTCTTTACATTTTATAAACCTCTTAGTAACGACACCCTGCCCACACACTACACAACGACCAATGGTAATTAAGACTGATGACAGAAAGAGAGCCCCTGCGAAAGAATGGGACTTTTAATTCAGTCTACGAGCCACATCAATTACTGGCCACCGGAGTGATGACCTCTCTGGTATCCGAGCTTTGACCAACATAAAACGCAAGCTTGTGTAAGTGCCCACTTTTTTCTTTAGCCTACTTCAAGGCCATGTTCTCTTGTTTGCACTTTTTTTAGCGAGTACATTAATTTTAACACCTAAACAACAGCAGATATCAAAAATCTATTTGGCAGTTTTGTTTAAAAATTTTTTCTCCATGTTAGCCGATTTTTTCTAGGCAGTACTGTACTGTGGTTTTAGCTAATTATGCATTAAACGAAATTCTGATCGGCTTTTTAGTCGAAACCGTATAATTGCATGTTTTGAAAAAAATTAGCTATCACTGCAAAAACAAAAATTCAAACAAAACTGCCAGACAGATTTTTGATATAAGCTGTCTTTTAGGTGATAAAATTAATGTAACTAAGAAAAGTAGAAACAAGAGATATCCACGTTACTATTGTAACCTAAGATCTACCTATAAACATTCTGAGAGGCCCATCATTTCCATTGACTGAAACATCAATTTAATTAAATCAATCCGTTTATTTGTACTGTACTTGTATACCTGGAAACTATCTATTTCAGTTCCCCAAAATGGAATAGCGAGTACATGCACCGTCAAATGCTTCCCAGCTATGTTAACACTATCACCTTAACACAAACCGTATTTTCCCAGATGTACAGATGAAGAGACAAAGATTACATGGGATGATCAACCTGCCCGTTGTTATGAACAGTTCCAGCAGTCTTCTACAGGCAACCAGCTCTAGTGGTCACTGGTTGGCAATTCACATCAACAGTTTGAATCATTTCTCTGGTCACAACTATGATGGTATGCATACTGTACTTCAAAATAGGACATTTTTATCACTGTTGCAAAACATCCCTTTAAGGGCTTGTTCCCGAGTTTTTTTTCAGACTGGTGCCAATAACTCAAATATTTTTTAACCCAAAGTTTTGAAAAAATTTGAGTCAATGTGCAATCACACGATGCACAATACTGTGGATGCATTTTTTAAAATAATGTACCATTCGCCAGCAAAAAAATAATTTCCTTCATTTTTGTTTATTTTCACGACGAAAAACGTGGTACTTTGGGTAATGAAATCTAAAAAAAACCGTTCAGTATAAACCTACAAAAAAATTCAGCTACATATAAGTGTCCAACTGTGCAGCGAAATTTTGATATGAGTATTAGGTAGCAATAAAAAAAAATATTTTCGAAATCACTGGAAATCTCCGTAACAAGGCCTTAACTCACAGCTCCAGAACTTCTGTAAATGAAGTTCTCTAGCCCCACACAAAAAAAATCCAACATTTACTTTCACACAAGTCACAACTTTCACGAAGTACTATATTCCGTTATCAATTGAAAATAAACACAATTTACTAATTAAGGCAGCATGACAATGAACAACCCTATCTATAAGAGTTCCTCAAACATTAGAAAATTTTAAATCCTACAGCTAATGTGTACCATATTTGTCCCAGAATCTGTGGCGGAAGCTGGGACTGAAGTAAGAACCCTTTCGCTTGGTCCCCAGTAACAATCCCATTGACTGGCTGCAGAGCTCGAAACTGTTCTTCGTAACGAGCTCGCTCCCGAGGTAGGATCACCCAGGGGTCCACACCTTCAAACACAGAACCTGTGATACATATCTCTATTAACATACAATCATATTAACTTTATCTCTACATGGCACTAATGTGACCATCAATGTCTTGTTATACAGAAAAAACATACTTCAAATCATTCCATTAATAAGAAACCTAATGGTATCTTATCTTCTACAACGTGTTTTACAATAGGTTATTTTGAATGCTGAAAGAAATTTACTACAGAGCTTCTTTATGGGGCAAAGTGTAGCAGCAATACTACAGGTACAGCTGTACGAACTGCTGCTATAGAGCATCTCACGCTTAGACTGCAGTACAGAGTTATATGGGGATTTTCTCTCTCTTTCAACGGACAGTAACTTCCATAAGCACTGTCCTTGTTTCGGCGTGTGCTGTCGCCAAAAATGTATACTGTAAATTTGATTTTAAAAATTTTGAATATTATACACCATCAAAATGTGCATCGGATGATATATTTATTTACATAATTTGCACCATTCTAAGAGGTTAAAAAATTTGTAAACTAAACTTTGTATGTATACTGTTTTCAAGCATCAGTAAATACATCACATTATAAATTATATATTGAAATTTTTTTCAAATTTTTATGGTATGTAGCTTCACATATCTGGACGGCAACAAAAAAATTCAGAAGGCCAAAAATTTTCTTTCTTAACAGTATATAAATCTTTTTCTAACCTTATGTGCGTATGAACACAGAATGAAACATTAAAAAGTTGGTCAGTGAGAAACTTTTTTACTATCGAAGTTAGATGGGGGATGAAAGCGAGAAGGTTGCTCATAGTAAGCTGAATTTATTTTTAAAAGTAACACCACTACAATAGCTTCAACCGTTCTCTAGTTTATAGCATGCAATGTGTTTTGTTTTAGGTCAAAGCACTCACCATACAATCCAAGACATCTGACTGGCGCTGGAAGTTACATTTTCTTTACTGACTGAAAGATTCTGTAAACGTACGACAGTAAATAACATTCAGCCCTCCTTTTAATAAGCAGATTTTTTCGGCCTGTATCTTAAAACTAGACCAGTAGTGCACCTGTGCCTGCGGCCAGGTCATTTTCTGTTTCCAGTAGGCTAACTGAATTCCGAGAAAAATTTCATTAATGTGGGTTTTTCTGGTTAACATTTATTTGTATGGAAGGTAAAACCCCGAACAATACGTAATTTAGATAGGTTATGAGGGAGGGAGGGAGCGAAATGTTGCATGTTGAACATATTGCAGTATTTTTCACATACGTACTATTAACGCAATTAAGGAAGCTTTCAAAATAACCAGCTGTTCCAAACGAACCATTTATGATCTTAGGAAGAAACAACAGCTTACCTCCAAAGTTTAAACCGAAAATGAAAAACGAAATCCCCTTAAATAATTATAAGGCAATGATCTAGCATTTCTGCTCCTTGTGCAATAGTTATTTATTTTTGTTCACTGAAAATACATTAATATTACATTTACTTAAAACATTATGTAAATTTCATTATTGCCAATTTTATATAAAAAAAAATTAACTTTAAGGAATTTAAAACTAAATTGAAGAGAGTTATTCTGGAAGATGCACATAATGTAAATTACTTTACTGAGTTGATGAATGTCAAACTAGATCTGTACGTTTATTTGTAAGTCTTAAAATTTATTTACCCATGACATTGTAACATTTAAATTTTTTTAAATATGTATGAGGTGAATTGTGGTGTAAGAATGTTTCATAGTGCAATGTATTTTTTTCTATAAGAAAGACCATACACTGCAAATATGTACAAATATAACTGTTGTTATATTGTACTGTGTATGTATTTAACTGTGGTAAACAGGGTGCAGTAAATTAATCAAATACCCTAAACTAGAGCGAAAAAAAAAAAAAAAACCTGTTGCCCAGTTTGTTTGCAGGGTTTTTACTGCATTTTCTATTTTTTTTCCAAGACAAAAAATTACCTGGTTTCAGCTAAATAGTTCATTGACGAAAATTCATTTAGTTTTTAATCAGCTTCAACTGTACGCTTTTGTCTTCAAATAACAATATAATCATAGTAATCATAGGCATACTGGAAGACAAATTTCTGGTATCAGCTATCATTTAGACTTAAAAAATATGTCACAAAAGTAGTGGAAATGAGGGCTCGTACCTTAAGAGTGCATGGTAGATAAAAAAAAACTGAACACATCAATTATTTCTACGCTTTTTTTGAAGCCAATGTGGATAAAACACTCAATGACAATCCTAGATAATGGTATTTGCTTACTTTATGAGTAAATATTTATCCAAAAATTACTAATTCGTTATGCGTGAACTCTTGCGCCGCAGTTAAATGAACGAGGTTCAGGCATCAGAGATTGTGCCTCAGAAGTTCGTAACACTGGAGACTATTTTGTTTAAAACGTTGGCTAAAACTATTGTCCAGGATTGCTATTGTTTAATTTTTGCAAATTGGCTTCAAGAAACCTACAGTAATAGATTAATGTTTTTAGCATTGTACCAACGTCCTCTTAAGTTGACACCATGGCCAAACAATTCATACTCTTTTCTTTCATAAAATTCTTCCCACTTAAAAACAATTCTTGCAACTGTCAGTAATAACAAAATAGACAGATTTTCCAGTTCCTACACAACAATTGGTTTTCCATAATCAATTTCATAATATTCAACATTACCCCAACCACATTCTTGCCTTCAAGCAGACGCTATTCCTATAGACATAATCTCACATTTTATCAATAGTAGCTATAATGATGAAACAATACGTGATAAGTTATTTCTTTACAAATTGCCTGTTGCTAATAATTAGAGACATGCAAAATTCGCGTTATCATTTGGCAGCAGACTAAACTTAACTTTCCTATACATAACATGGCATAATCTGCAATTCAACTGGCCACGAACTTTTATGTGTTGTCATTTATGTGTGTTACGTCTTTACAGATATTGGCCTCTCTACTGTGTAAGCATTCTCCGCGGTAAGTCACGACAATATCGGCCAGCGGAAGACGTCGAACGAGACTATAGTCATTTGGAGTCTAGTCAACTGTCAGAAAATAACGCGAATTTTGCATGTCTCTACTAATAATCTAATGGATTCATATCAGTGGATAATGTGAACTGTTTCTTATTTTAAAATTAATATAAAATGTGATTAGTTACATATTTTGAAGCATAACCTTATACCAATTATAACACAGCTGCAATCTGGCAACAGCGTGTGTCATAAGCAGTGTACTGCAATCTAAGGTTGGGACGCTCTATAGCAAGTGTCTTGTGATAGTATTTAGGTAGGATTAAAGTTTGCACGTTTTCACTGCTATTGTTTATAGGTTCTAGGCTTCTGAGTTGTAGCAGCATCGTTTGTTACATTTCTTCCAGACGTTTCAGTAGACATTGCAGCCTTCATCTTCTATCCTGGGATACAATTACTGCTGCATCCTGAATATTAAGGCTACAAAAATCTTCTGAAATGTCAGGAAGAAATGTGACTGCCCAACTACAACCCACAAGCCTATAACCTATTGAGCAGGATATTTACTCTCTTTCGTACCTGCACTACTCAAAGAAACTGATTGGTACTTTCTGACTAATTAAATGTGGCAGATTTAGCCTACAGCATTTGAATAGAGAATGAAACGACAAGGGAATTACTGGTGCACATGTTTTATAATTGTGTGTTGTAATGGTGTGCCTCGTACAGCAATTTTCCAGTTTTTATTTTCCTCACTGTCACTCCTACCAATGTTTGTATTATTTTATAGTGAATAAATCAAAAAGTTGCATCAACCCAAAAATTGTGATTGTTTGTTTACTTAATGCTGGCAGTTTTAATAATAAATTATTCCTGCACGTTTAAAAAATTACTTCTCTCTGAAATAATATGGTAATTATTGCTATTAAATTGTGTAGATAGTAGGTACAGTCAGATTACGTGTGATCTTAGGAGCATATCAACTTATTTTATTGAGGTTTTTTTATATATATTTTATATGAATTTTATTTGACTGCTACAAACATTTAAAAATTGCAATTATTTTTCAACTAGCATTTTAGAACACTGTCTTCTACGTTTCAGGTTATTTTCCTCTTTTACGCCTGTGCCTTAGAAGCAGAAAATTTGCTACACTTTCATTGTTCATTCAACATGTACTTCATGATTAACATGTTTCAATACTATTTATATAAGAAAAAATATATAGACTGTAAAGACAACTAAAAATATTATTGCCATTTTCCATTTTTTGGAAAAATTCTTTAAGTTTTCCAAATTTATTACAGTAATCTATTTAAATAATTGAGTTTCGTCATTTACATAGCAAAGATGCCTTTTCAGAAACAAATAACTGCCTGCTCACAGCAGAACTGCAGTAAGAAATGTTTGTTGCTTGTGTTGCCAAAGTACTGCATTACAGTATGGCTGCTGAATGACAAACACGTGAAGCACAGATATTGTGCTATGCCCACTGAACGTGCCCACTATCTACTAATGTGTATTATAGACAGCAATTTAAAATTAACAAACATTTAGTTAAAGGGACAGCGGAGATTATGAAGGTAAAGAAATAGCTACAAGAGTACCAACATAGTTTTATAAAAGGTTACTCTAGCATGATGTATCTGGCAGGACTACTGGAGGATTCACAGGCTGCTGATGAAGGGAAGCAGGTGGATGCCGGCTTCATAGTTGTATAAGGCCTTTGATTAGGTACCTCATTGAATGCTGATGAGAGAAGGGGGTAGTTTGCTGGATAGGAGACTCTCTGAAGGGACAAACACAGACGGTTAAAGTGGGGGGGAGTAATTATTTGAAGAAGGAAGGTTACGTCAGAGGTTGCATAGGGTAATGTGCTGGCCTCTGTGTTGTTCGCCATTGTGGTGAATAATCTAGGGACAAAGGTGACTGGAAAGTGAGGCCATTTGCAGGTTATATTGTGTATTATACGCAGAAGCAATAGGGGAGGGAGGGGGTGCAAAATCAGTTGCAGGAGAATATTGAGGAGGTGAATAGGTGGACGGAGAGAAATGATGAAAATAAATGTTAGGAAGACAAAGATAGTATGCTTCACAAGGAAGATGGCAAAATATGAAGGCATGTACAAATGGCAAAGACAGGAAACAGGAAATAAGGGAAGCTACTGAATATAAGTAGGCCTACTGTACCTGGGGAGGGGGGGATTCTTGGGGACCTTCTATAGAGGAAACAGAGCAGTGGTAACAGGAAGAAGAGTTTTAGGAAGGCTGGGAAGAATCTTAAAGGGTGTCTGTGAGGAAGTGAAGGAGAAGACATATGACAATGGTTAGGCAGATATTAGAGTACCATGCTGCTTCAGTCTGGAACCCATATGTGGGCGAGGAGATGAGGGAGCCAGAAAAGGTGCAAAGAAAGGCAACCAGTTAGGTGAAGAAAAAAAAGGGTAGGCAAGGACGCTCTGACGAGGACGATACTGAATTTAGGTTATCGATAATTCCTGAATCACAATGGCACGACAGAAGTAACGCAAATATAATTAATCTGTGAGCCAATCAGCTTGGTCAAGGTGGATGTGCTGACATAAAAGAAACTTCTGCGCCAATTGGCCTGTTTTTTTTTTTTTTCGTGTCACTGCAGTTTGTATCACTTCTGTCTCATACTGTATTTACGGCATAATGTTAAAGGAAATAGGTTGTAGCTCTCTGTAGGGAAAGCAAAGAGCACAAAGGCTGGTCACAATGTATAAAGTGGTGTACCGAATACGATGGGGGAAGTTGCACCAGTGCTTAAGGGGTTGTACAGGGATGGATGTACAAATTGCAGGAAGCTTCACACGGTTTAGACGACACAGTGAGAGAGACAATCTATACTTGTGAGAACAGTCACAGAATGGAATGTTTTGTGAGAGGAGTTTGAGACGGTTAAAAGGGTAGGACAGTTCAGAGACCTGAAGAGGGACACGGAGTGAGCTAGGAGCTTGCCATTGGGAGAAAGACCAAATGTATCATCAAAATAAATGCAGCTAATTAGCAACAACAAACACGATACAGTATTATATGTAATTGTAGTCAAATAAAAAATCCTGCGACAAATTTGCTTAATTCTTAATGAATATCGAGTTTAAATGTCCATTCATTATCTTTCCCATAAACAAGAACTGTTTAATTATGTACAGAAGAGTAAGAAACAATTACCTTACATGTCACATTACCACTTATGTATTTCATTGGTATCAACAATTTTTAAGGACAAGTTTCTTAAGGTTTAAAGACGCTAGATAATAAAGAGTATGGTTATCTATTATTCTTTGTGAATTAAAAATACACTACGAACTCTTAAATAACTGTGTGGTACCTAAACAAATAATTATTCGCAACATAGAAACGAAGGAACATAGATCTAGTTACCTAGTTGGGCCGACATTGCAATCAGCTGCAATTAGCCAATCTGAAACAAATACAAAAAGTACATCACTACAAAAGCTAAATGACGTATGACAAAATGTTATTAAAAAATTTTGTAGGAGATAAAAATTTGTAAGGTGGTCAAAGTGCACGTTCCTATATCCAAAATCAATAAACACTGGACCAAGTCGCATCCAACATAACCTATCTTTCACCATTGCTTAAACCAAGATAATTAAATAAGAATCAATGCCAATACAACCTACTTTAAGGTATTATAACATGTAAGCACATAAATCAATAAGACTGTAACTAACTGCGAGTACAATTTTGAAAGCGGCCAACGTGACACTTAAAGAGAAAAAAATTTAAAAGGGGGCGTAAGCCACTGTGACCCAAGGTCAAAATTTTCGCACTACAATACACTTATGTCAAAAAAAAATAACATGCAGCTTCCTACCACTTCAGTATATTGTGTATCTCTAATGAACTAAGCCATAACTGCGAAATTCGTCGCATTACATTTAACTGGCACATTCCTACGAACACTTTACTTTCCTCCCATTACAATACTCTGCGCCGCCACTCGACTCGACGAATGTCAAATTCGAAATCGATATGTCTTCTCGACTGTGGTCATACTACGTTAGTCACGTGTTCGATAATTTCAGATAGAAAAAGTTAAGACAGGTAAAATGAAGCCTAAATATCGTAACTATAATATATTTTATGCTCAGGAAATCATTATTAGTTTTAAACTGAAAAAGTTTTTTAGATTTAAATTAACTTACTTATTTTCATTCATTCAACTGTTACTATCACTCTACTACCATTTCAATGACGTCATGATTGTGTCGTCAAATGAATGCTCATACGTCATTAAAAAGGGCGGAGCTTCCGGATTTTCGGTAACCACGGTTACGCATGCGCCGCACCATTGAATTTCCAGCTCGTGCTCTCGTGGAGCAAGACGTCAGCGACGCCACGCAGCTACAGCTCGTTACTACCAAGCCAGTGCAGTGAGTACCAAGTTTTATTATTTATTCCAGTATTTTGTATAATTACGGCTGCATTTAAACTTAACTTACGTGAACATCGGTGTGTATAACAATAACATCTGATAGTAACATTTAGGGAAAATCAGGTGAGAATGTTACTGTTTTGAACACGTATATTTAATTTATTTAATCCCTATTAATAAGTTTATGACTTTAAGTCATGTAAATAATTTGTTTCGTGTTTACCTAAAAATTCTGAAAGCAACAATGAACGTGTTTGTGGCAGTTTCTGTTTACATACCATAGGTTTATTTTAAAAACTCAAGATCCAAATAGCAGTGTCGTTGACTTAACTACAGGTGGTCTTCAAGTGTTCTATTTGACCAATGCTGTCCAATTTTGCAGAATATTATGAACGTGAAGACTGTATCCGGTGTACCGGCGAGCGATGACAAGATTAATTTACCTGACGTACCGTTCAGTTGGACCGGCGATATTCACCAAATACCGGTAACCGGTTGTATGTTACTTATGAAGGAACTGTATTAAAGCCTTTTTTATGTCATGCCTTCACTAGCGTGTAATACGAATTGAAAAAAGTGTAAGGCAGACTCTGCCGCGAATGTTGATGTGACAGTCATCACACGTGAGGGTTTTTTTTTTTTTTTTTTTTTTTTTTACTGGCCTTAGCAGTTGTAATTACGACGATTCGTATGTATGCGTTCCCAGTCAGTGCATGGTTCCAGTCGTGTAGGGCAGGTCATAAACTATTATCAATATTTGAATTAAAAGTGTAAATAAATACTGTACATTTAAAATGCAGGGATTAGTTACTTTATTTTGTAATCAGTCGTCTTGTGAAGAGGAATGTTATTACCGACATCAAGTACCGGTATTGCGTTTAACTTGATAGATAAGACTGTACCTACACTGTACGTAAGGCCCGATCGAACAAGCGATGTATGTAACTTCTATTTCTATCCATCATGTACGGAAAGACTATGACGACTTGGAATAACGTTGAATGACAAGAAAAACGACACTTTCACATGTCCGCATTAGTTTTTTTTATAAGTATTCTTGATTTTTCCTATTCGTATGTCTAAAAAAAATTGCTACTTCTCCCAATTCCCACGTGACAAATTGTCATCCGAACAGTGACGTACCAACGGTGGCTACATTTTCCTGAGAGCACGGCGCATGTACGAACCAACGATTCCTTGGTGGAAGTACCTTTGTTTGCCTACGTTCCAGGCGTTGCATAATTCTCACAGCCACGATTGTGTGCCTTCTCCCGGTAAACGGTGCATCCTAGCCGCTTGCAACAAGAGAACCTCTTTGTTCCACGTGATGTACTGCTCAAATTAACATGAAATGTTGATTAAACCTTCCGGAAAAGTCATTTTGTGTAATATGAAGGTGGCCGCCCCTTTTTCTTCCATGAAAGGGGAGGATTTAAAGGCTGAATTTTTAACAGGTTAAAGATCTCTGTAGCACTTAAAATCGCCTACAGAATCGTAATTTAACTTCTACCAGTTTTTGATATTTTAATAAAATATTTTTAAACTACATTTTGAAAGTCTCATGCCTTATTTAATATTCACTTGTTTTGAAAGTGTCTCATATGATGTCTGCTTAATTTTTAATAAAGAATCACCTCCCATAGTTTGGGCTATTAATTTCCTTACACCTGTATGTAGATTCGACAGGTGACTAGCTACAGAATATTAAATAACATCTAACCCTCTTAGTTTGCTCCTACCTCTGGTCCTGAGTTGGCACAGCCCCCCCCCCCCCTTTTTTTTTTTCAAGATTGTAATAACACTATTTTAGGCAGGATTATTTATTTTGAAAACAAACTATAAGGAATGATTGATTTTTGCTGTATAGTAAAATCCTTGCGACACCGAAGGTTAGTGCAGCAATTTTAATTTGCGGAATGATTTCTTAACCGCAATATAAACAGTCTGAAAGACTTACTATTTTATTTCCTGTAAATATAATTTTTTTACTGTGTTATTGGTATAGTATGTCTAATTTTAGGAGCCTAGTTTTTAAGTTATTTCTGAAGGATACAACGACGAAGCCCTATCCAGACCAGAACGTATTTTTTACTGAATTACAGTCTATATATGTCCATTATATATGTATTTTTATTCTTGTATTATATATATACATGTATTTTTTATATAACTGTATAGGAAGTTCAGAATAAAGCAAATGCTCAAAAATGCCCTGCTATATTTATATTTTCAGCCAATTAGTATCTTTCCGAGCGTGACGGCTAACGACGAGAAATGTCTAACCTCTCTGGACACGCCACTTAAAGTTTGCGCGTGTGAGATCAAGTGTGTAGTCGATGAGAACCTAAATACTTAGATTAAAATGTTTATTAATTACACAAAAAACGAATGTGTCGAATTAAGTTGATTTTATTGAACAGTACTGTCGCATTTAAATAGGAAAATACACGGAACTACATACGGCAATTCGCTGCCAACCTTACAAGCAGTAACGTAACTGTTGTTAATGTTCAATTTAATGTGCTAACGGCTAGTGATATTTACCTAAGGTTATATATTTAATGCTTATTTAGTATCGAACAACTTACATATTCTTGTACAATGTATTAGAATCAATTGTATTTTTTTTTTACCATGACTTGGCCAATATCTTTGTAAAGAAGAAATGTAGACAGAACGAACTGATGGATGCAGTAACCTATGTCTAATACACTACTTTACCCGCCGTACGGTAACTTGATACTTTCTGGAAGCCCTTCTTCTAACGTAGGTCTGTTCTCACACCAACTATGTATCCTTCCGCCAAACGTGAACAATAACATTACCAGACTGACGACTGAACTGCAAGCCTACGTACATTGTTCATCCGCCGCCACTAACAATAGGATCACCTCTAAAATATTGTAATATACGATAAATGTTAATATATATTTTATTTAATTTTCTGTAAATGAACACATTATGTGCATATTCTACTAAGCGATAATCAATATTTTAGCAGCTTTTCATAATATACAGAACTATTTCTACGACATCAATGCCAACCTAACCATCCTCCAACTATCGTATAACAAACGTGTTAACTCACTTTTAAAATAATTATTATGAACATTTCTCATACTTGCGAACGCGTAACAATAAAAAAAATACATTTATTTATCGCACCGTATTTTTTTTTCATTTGCTTGCATAGTTACACGGTAATAAACAGAGGTGTTCCCAGTAATTTTTTCCAACAGTTCGTTTCTAAAAGTACCTATCAACTTACCGTATGGTGGGTATATGTACTATACTAAGGCTATCGCGTGAAGAACGTTGGCCATGCTAAATGTCCAGAAGCGGCCGTATATTAAGCACATCACGCGGTTCCTGGGATAAATTGAACAAAATGTTTGTGGAAAATGTACGATGACATTTTACGCACATAATGTGGCAATACATTACGGAGTTCATTCCACATTATATCTTACTACCACTGTTCTGGCCATCATATCATGGGTGTGGCCGGGTTCAAATCCCGAGTAGTTCAAAATTCATCTTACATTTATTCCACGTAGCATTCATAAAAAAATACTTGAACGTTGTAGAGCGCAAGAGGGGACATTTTTCATGCAGATATCGAAAATCTGCTGTAGAATTTTTGTTAAAAACAGTTTTTACTATGTAGTATAATTTTTTCGAGGTAAAAGTGTTGTAGATTTTACTAATAAGTTCATTAATGAGAATTTTCTTACTTGCATAAGGGGCCGCGGTGGCCGAGGGGTCAGACCATTCGCCTCCCACCAAGGCGATCCGGGTTCGATTCCCGGCGAGGTCGGTCCCTGGATTTTCGCATGTGGGAATCGTGCCGGACGATACCGCTGGTCGGCGGGCTTCCTCGGGATCTCCCGTTTCTTCCGCTCCTTCATTCCGGCGCTGCTCCATTCTCACCTCATGTCACCCCTCACCAGCGCTAAAAGACCTGGATGTTGAGCGCTGACCGAAGTCTCTGTCTGTCTCACTTAATTGCGTAAACGGCTGAAACCATTTTATATTTTGTCTTCAAAAAGTGTTACATAGTATAGGGCCTACACTGTTTTTAACAAAACTGTGCAAATATGCTCTACTTTAGTATTACAAAAATAATTATTGTAAAAGCAGTCGAAACGATGGTTCATTGCTTTAACAGGCGTGTCCACGTTAGACGCGTGGGACCACAGGAGTGATAAGAGCCAAAGTACTAAGCTCGACGAGAAGCATATCGCCTCTATTCGCAGCGCGCCAAACTGGCGTGCAAGGTTTTCCTTGTAGCCCGTCTGCTACGGGACTTTAAACTGTTGCCCTAAAATTTTATTTTTGGATAGTATGGAGTAAAAACGAACTCATGCACGAATCCAGGCGGTATTTTCAGATTTAAAGTAGTCCAGAGAAAACATATGAAGTCATTTTCAAGGAGCCCGAATATCGTGTTTCTAGCAAGCGTGCTGAATTTTAGTAAATATAGACGTATAGGTCCACGTGCTTAGTATTTTTTGTGGATAAACATAATAGGAGTAAGTTAAGCTGTTTCGCGTAAAAAAAAAAAGGGTAAGCGTAACATGCTAAAACGCCGCTCATGCGCCAGGCGAAGACATTTATGAAACTTCAAATAATCAGCAGTTGTCCGAGTAATATTTAATTACGCCCCATGTAATTGTGCTGCATGTTTTAAAGACAGATAGAACTTGTTCATTGCCGCCAACGGGAAGGATCGATAGTGGAAATTCAGATCTAGTCATACGGCTCCACAGTGAATCACACCGTGATGAGTGTGCGTGCGATACTTTTGTTTCGACGGTTGGTAGACATGACTGCTGAAGTCTGTATGGTAGTAAGGTTAATTCTACTACAGGTTAGAAAGATCAATATTATAAGTTTGGCACAGGGAAAATTTCTGCCACTTGAGCGCTGGTATCGCTAATACACCAAACTGATCAATCACAGAGCTTTCCTGAATTTTAAGTTTCATTAAGTTGACTATTTAAAAGGCGAAATTGGTTTCTTTTCACTTCAAAATTAAATTAAATGACAAATATAATTTCCAAGTTCATTTAAATTTAATTTTAATACGGTTCCGTATTTATCTGGTCTCTTAGCGATTGAAGCGAAACGAGTGGCAGAAATTTTCCCTGCGCCAAGCTCTCCCATAAGAAAACGTATTTTCTTTCTAACCTGTAGTAGAATTAACCTTAATGGTAGGTATAGATTTTTCGGAATAGTGAGCACTAAAATTTTAACCTTTGAAAAAAATCACTAGCCGTTTACTGCTTACAATTCAACATAAACTATAGTTGCCTTACTGCTTGTTTCGTTGGCAGCGAAATAACGCAATATAATTCCGTGTATATTCTTATTTAAATTTACCAATACTGAAACAAAATCGCCTTAATTGTATTTTATATACTTAATAAACTTATTGTTTTTATAAAACTGTGTATCGATTCATACAGACTGTTCAATTTATCTTACGCGCGCAAACATCAAGTGACGTGTCCAGAGAGGTTAGACATGTCCCGTTGTTAGTCGTTACGCGCGGAAAGATACGAATTGGCTGAAAATAGAACTTTAGCAGGGATTTTTTTTTAGTGCTCACTTTATCCCGAATCACGTATATAAATAATAACTCACCGTATATCGGCCAATATATTGGTTTTACAGCTTTATTTAAAGTGTTTCGAAGTTGTTTAGAAGTGATCGTACGTAAAGGAAATTGTGCTTTACTTAGAAAGTTTTCTAATTCACTTAGAGATTGTATTTGGGGTTTTGTGTTTTTGGGTAAACTTCCAATCGGAACACTTCGACTGTTATTTATCGGCAGGTTACCCTGCTGCCTGGTGTCCCATTGTCGAAGCTGGAGAGTGTTTTTGTTTTGAGTTTGAGCGATGACTGTATAGAAGTTATAAAAGAGAAAATAATGGCGTTCTTGAAACAGCAATGTGTCGTAACCCTTGTTTTAACGGAAGTTAACTTTTCGCTGCGTAATGGCATAATGGCTATTTTTATACTTTCAGTAAAATGTCATATCCCCCAATAACTAATCTGGGTTTATTTTGATGCATATCAGAATGTTTTTTCTCCTATACTGTTTTCAAAAAAAGTTTTCAGTGAAACTCCATTATTGTGGGATACGACCACGATCGTAGAAGTACATGTCTGGACACTCGCCTATCTACTAGTATATTTTGCTTGACCCCCCTTGTTGTTTGGCTGAAGTTCACCAAGTTACCGAGAGTGTTGTGCATCTTTGGCGCTGCAGTCAGGGCAGTCGGACTCAAACTCTGTCCACTTTTTTTCCATTGTTTGTATTATAAAGTAAATAAAGATTGCTGGAGCCATGCTTTAGGATTGCGAGCGAAGGAAGTGTTTCATAAATTGATAAAAAATACGTTTTGATAAATTGTTAATATTTAAAATGTAAACAATGGAAAAAAGTGGGCGGTGTTTGAACCCGACCGCCCTGACTACAGCGCCAAAGATGCGCAACACTCTCGGTATCTTGGTGAACTACAGCCCAACAACAAGGGGGTCAAGCTTCCAGGCGAGTGTCCAGACCTGTTCTTCTACGGCCGTGGATACGACATATTTCAGTTTCATGAATGATGGTTGACCTAAACTGCGACTACCTAGCAAGGAATTAAAAAAAAAAATACATAAGTAGTTCTATATAATTTAGTAGGAGGGCCTATAGATGAAAAAAAAATATTGGTGTGTAAAAAAATCGAGTTGCGTAACAATTTTGTGGCATTTTATACAAACAATTAAAGGAGATAGGAACGCTCGAAAATAGCTTTTAAAGCGGATTTTCGCCAGACGCCGGAAACGAAATGTCATAATGGCGGTTGGCCGCCTGTTGATTTCGTGCGTTAGAAGCGTAGAAGAGCGGAGCTTTAATGGTAGTTACAAAACACACATCACGCCTCAACCTAACTTCTGTTAGACACAAACCTCTGAACTGTCGCACAGACTTCTGGCCAGTAGCTCGCCTATGCGAGACATTCAGTGGTGGCCATGTAGTTTTATGTCGTAATATTGAAGATAAAGGATGTATTGTACATGCCGATACTTAATTTTCACCAAGATGTCACACCTAGAAAGGACCGGGAATATACACGTTTTCGCACGTTGAGATTGTTGGGTAACCTAAAGTGAGTGTACTCGCGTGTAACGTTTTTATATAGAATAATATATGTAATGCTGTTCCTAGAACAGTCATCACTGACGCGCGTTGAGCAGTTTTGCTAAAGCCCAGTTTACACAGAAAAATAACTGTGACAATGTTAATCACAAAATGTTAGTTACAAAAATGTTATCAACAAATTCTAAGCTATGGTACACTAATTTATAGCAATGTTGATAGCAAATGTGTTAACATTGCTGAAAACACCAGTGTTACTAAAAAGTTGTAAGATTGATGAACGGAAGTTAATAGCAATGTTGATGACAACATGCCTAAAACATTACTAATAACATTTGTTACTAACATCCTTTGATCTAGACAGCCCTAGAATTAGTCGGGAAAATGTTATCAGCAAAGTTATTAACATGTTCCTAAAACTCATAACTTTTGTTGCTAGCAAATGTTGGTAATAAATGGTATTAACATTATAAATTCTAACAAAGTTAATAACAGAATGAGGTCGACAAATTTCAAGCATTTTCACAACACTGTTAATGACTTGGTTGAAAACACATGTTAGCAATATTATCGTTGATATAAACTAGACTTAATAAACGTCTGTCAGCCGGAACTCTGCGTACCTCTCCATGAGCTATGCCAGTGGTCCCCTTAATTACCGCCTAAGTCCTATGCAACTTGTCCTACAGGCATAATCGCACAGCCGTGATCTACAGGCGTTGAACACTGAAACACACATTACCCGGGTGTTAACCATCATCTTCGGGGTTGTGAAATTTTGTACGCCTTATATAAGGAAAAGGTCTCCTACTGTGATGTGCCTAAGTGGACCGTTTTTTTTTCTTTTCGTTCTATAACATTAAAAAAATAAAAACATTCCTAAACTTCCGGATGTCCTGATAGCAAAGTAGTGACCTTGCCTACCATGCGCAGTGCGTTGAAGCTTTTTTTCGGCTATCATTTTTAAAGACATTATTTCACATATGCCTATCGTGTCAATGAATGTACGAAAAGAAAATACACTTCAAACGATGACGGAAGAGTTGTTTCAAAGCACCACGTTGATTAGAAAAATCATATCGGAGCCCTTCACAATAGCTAAAAACAACACTTCAACCTGTTATATCTGATAAACTTATCACGAGATTCGTGTGAAAATATTCTAGAAGCACCCAATAAACTTTGCTTAAATATTTCCATCAATAAAGAGAAGGGGTCACCACTGACAGCGTCGAGTCAGGCGAGTGATCTAAGATATAGGCTATACAGGATCAACTGAGCAATGCTTACGATTTGCTGTAAGCCGTCATGTCTTCCTCTAGGGTTACCATACGTCCGAAAATAGGACATGTACTCCTTTTTTAATGGATTTTTTTGTGCGTCCGGCCGAATTTTTCTTGATGCTTAAAATGTCCGGCTTGTTACGGAGTTTTGCAGTGATTTCGGAAATATTTTTTTTTCATTGCAACTTAACACTCATATCAAAATTTTGCTGCACAGTTTTGACACTTATATGTTATAATTTGTAGCTGAATTTTTTTTGTAGAATTATACTGAACTGTTTTTTTTTTTTTTCATTACCCAAAGTACTACGTTTTTCGTCGCGAAAATAAACAAAAATGAAGGAAATCATTTTTTTGCTGGCGAATGGTACATTATTTAAAAAAAAAAACGCGTCCACAGTATTGTGCATCGTGTGATTGCACATTGACTCAAATTTTTTCAAAACTTTGGGTTAAAAAATATTTGAGTTATTGGCACCAGTCTGAAAAAAAAACTCGGGAACAAGCCCTAAACAGGATCGGAAATTACCTACATGAAATGTTTCCTTTTTCAGATAGTACTGTACATGACCACAAGCTAAATTAAACTTCATGAAGCTGCTGTCATACACACAGGACGTCGTGGTACATGTGTGGCGTGCAACTTGTTATTCACACGGCAATAGGCCTATGTTGTGTTCTTTGATATACTGTGTTTATATTTGGTTATGTGTAATAAAAATTGCTTTTTAGTAATGAAATTGGTTATTTGCGTGGAAATGTGTATTCTTTTGTAATCTGATTTGTTTCCACGTGAAAATAGCACACAATAAATTTAGGGATCAGAGAAATTTTCCGTACCCTCCATTTTTAATAAAATGTCGACTGTTTACGAGATGAATGTCCTTTTTTACTTCTAATGTCTGGTACCATTACCACCCGCTTTACTATTTTAAATGAGAAAATTTCCCATGTAACTTAAAATTAGTGTAGACATTTCAGATCTTTATTTGTATAACTCCAACAAATACATTTTTATCATTATTATGTGTTGGTAAGTGCTCACTTTAAAGTGAACCGCCTATACCACTGCACGCAGTGTATCTTGCGGTAGAGGCGATACCGCACCAGATGAGCCGGTCAATATCGCCCTTGGCGCCGTGCCTCACTCACACAAACACACGGTCACGTTGGTCGTGGGGTCAGATCAAATCTCTTGCCTCCCACCTAGGCTATCTGGGTTCGATCTTCGGCTGGGTCGGTCCCCTGATTTTCGCATGTAGGAATCATGGCAGACGGTGCCGCTAGGCTGTGGGTTTTCTCGGGGATCTCCCGTTCCCCACGTCCATTCATTCCGACGCTGCTCCATATTCAAGTGTTGCCACTTATCATCGCTAAATACCACTTAACCATGACTAGTCCCGCGGGGAAAATGCGAATTACCGCTGTGTTGTCCTTGACGACCGCGATCAACTGCTATGGCGCACCACAGCACCGGCCATAATACTGTGGCACAGGCAGCTGGCTCAGTTTTCGCCGCTCTACGTTTCCACTGACCGTGTGCCGTGAACTCATGTCAGGTGCAGTACATTTCCCCTCCCTTTGACGTGTCTACCCTACTACTAGCGCCACGCTTCTTCCCCTCACGGGAGGACTAGATGTGGTGGTCGAGTAGTACCTAGATGTTGTGCTGACCAAGCGAGGCCTAACTCAACGTCTAGCTGCAAACTCGTGATTATCTTCAAAACTTTCCGTCTCGTTATACAGGATGTCAAACTGTTCGCTTGTGAATCTCCTTCGCAAGACTCCTTTAATAACAAAGACGTGTTGCTTATCTGCAACTGCAAGGCCCTACCGTTCCTACATCCATTTGTTCAAAAACTGTGCACTTGGGGGTTTTGCGACAAGGCGACAATTTTTGTTAATTGGGGCCTCCTGCTGCAAACTGTCATTTTTTTCCACAACCAATAGCTTTCATTACATAACTTTACCTCATTGTTTACAAGTTGCAAGGTTTGTATCATACTTTCTTGAAAATCCAGTATATAAAAAGATGTATGATATAGTTTTCGCTTACATAATTGGTAAGTTAGGTAAATATATTTTACTGGAGTGATGTCATGAATATCTGGTAAGTCATGTGACGCCTAGATTTCGTACTTTTATTTGCTTATAACTTAGGACTAAGTAAATTGTCACTTTGACATAATATTCGCTCATATAGATGCAAAAATTTTTCTAGGACTTCTTATTTAAATTTTACCATGTCAAAATTTAAATTAAAAAGTTTATATCACTTTTGCCGCGGCATCCAAGTGGTCAGACCACTCGACTCCCACGAAGGCGATCCGGGTTCGAATCCTTGGCCGAGCCAGATCCCGGATTTTCGTCGGTTTCCCCCGCTTCTGTCATCACGACGCCAAACCATTGTAGGGCCTGCCATGTCACCCAGAGGCAAGCAGATAGATGCCTACCGACACCCAGTTGTAATCTGCAGTTCGGGCGAGATACTCTATTCCTCTGATACAATCTCCATATGTCGAGTCGTTTAGGAAGGAATCGAGTCCTCTTATCGCAACTTGGCTTATCCTGAGATTCAGGGCCGTGCGCAAAGGGAGTAGCAATATTTTTAAAGAAATTAGTAATTTAAAGAATGTAAAATGAAATTCGCGACTATTGAATGATTTCATGCTAAATATATGTACAAGACTTAACAATCACTTACGATAGTGAGAAAATAGATGGTATAAAATTTTCTCGTCACTGGAAAACCCCTCCCGTTTAGAAATCCTGTGCACGAGCCTGCTGAGATTGATATATGCACATAACTTAGGCTGTTAGTCGTCTTATGGCAGGTCATATGAGATTTGGAAATAGATATTGTCTACTTATACCTTGTTCGACGTTGATAATGTCGATATTGAAGCGTGCTTATCTTAGATGTGCTGATAAAAAATATATAAAAAAATACATGAGTACCGGTTATTCTAGAATTATCTTTGAAAGTTCGTTGTTTTTAATTTGGTGTTCCAACTGTGACTAGAGGTGCAAGTGAAGGCTTGTTTTACTCACTCCTCATCTGCGCTGCTCTGCGTTAGTGCTAATATAGCAGGTATAGGCTGTTCACTATAACCTAAGCACTCAGCAGAACTTCAAATTATTAAAATATGTATTTTATTAAGCTAATAGATGATAGCTTTTGAATGTGTTGAAACATTTACACTGGTTTTTAGTTACATGGAAGTTTTCATATTAAAAATAGTAAAGATAGTTGCAAAATAGTTGAAAGAAAACTTTATGCAGTGCTCATTTTATCGTGAACGGCCTATAGTGATATTTAATCGGGGACTAACGCTGAACATATCGCTGCTAGAGGCTGAACACAATATCTTCATTTTGGTGGTTTGAAATAATTTTACTGCGCTGCGGCACGTTATTCACGCGAGAGTAGTATATTAAACTGACTAAGTTTTTACAATCAAACTGTATGCTACAAAACTATAGGCCATTCGGAATAAAGTGAGCACTAAAGATTTAATCTTTGAAAAAAATCACTAGCCGTTACTGCATATACATCACCACTAACAAGAGTTACTTTACTGCTTGTATGGTTGGTAGCGATTTATTGTACGTAGTTCCGTGTATTTTCCTATTTCAATACAACATTAGTGAAAGAACATATGACGAACTCGACCTGTCTGTATTTAAAACACTTCAAAATATTTACTTATGATCTTATTGACATTCATACATACGTTATAATTAGACTCGATTGGCGCGAGAATTATGTGACGCTATC
>PNEQ01006314.1:52096-115416 GCA_003012365.1 Medauroidea extradentata
AAAACTCCACCAACAGGTGGCATCAGAGTTAGGTTCTCGCCGCCAAGTTGCATATTTGGTTGCATAATATGCGTGCGTTTGCCCGTTTTGAGTATATACACATTCAAAAGTATTGGAAATTACTTTGAGTATCATTGCCGAAATGATGTGAAACCATCGGTAATCTGTATATTATGTTTTACGTTTGCCAGCCTAAAAATAACTTTTTATTTCACATGTTAAGAAAATACGTTAATTATTGTTTCTGAAGTGCGTCGTCGTTGTTCGTGGCAGTAGAACTGAACGAAACTTGAATTATTGAATAGCGTGTGTCATGTCTGTTGTAGTGGCGGTTTTGCGTTACAAATTCAAATAAAATTTGCCCTCATTTACGAGATGCGTTACGGCAATAGCGCGTGTTGTTTAGATTAGTCGATGGACAGAAACCAGACATCAACTCGCAGGTATTTATAACTAAGATTACTTTTTTTATATCTTACAATCAGCCCCCGTGCATTTAATGAGTAGATATTGTAGCTAAAATTTATCGGAGCAGTTTAATGTAGTTGTAAACATTGCACGACGCTATGTAAATAAAAGCACGTGGCATTATTTGTGTTTACATCGGCGGAAAGATATAAACTGGCAGGAAATAAAAATTAATCAGGGCTTTTTTGAGTGTTCACTTTATTCCGAATCACCTATATAGTCTGTTCACTGTAAACGGAGCACTCCCCAACACTTATTATACCCCAAAACTGTATTTTATATGGTCTAAATATGATGTTAAATATTGAGATTGCGGGCGGCAGTGGGGGCGTTTACACTGGTTTTTGTTGCTGGGAAGATTGCGGGGGAAAAATACTGAAGTTGATGGCAAAATGGCGGAATAATAAATTTAACCAGTTTTCACATTATCGCGAACAGTCTATAACAGTGAATAACTAACCAATTATTCTATTAGCGGCTCATACTACTCAGGTGTGATTGAAGGGATTTTGGTCAGGACCTAACATCTAGGTATTAAGTGCTGGTGAGGGTTGACATGAGGTTTGTTTTACTCGGCCTGTCTCAGGAACTGGAAGAGTTGGGTCAAGTTCATCCAGGTCAACCCAGGTCAAAAAGAGTTGGCAACTCTCGAAGGGGCGAGGAAAACGCCTACTGCGTTGATTTGATGGCGGAACTAGCAGACGTATTTAGGAATTTTAATAAACAAGAATCATAAGATGATGAAGTTCCTACAGCTGCACCAAATAATGCACTATAAATGATAAAGTGCCTTCTAATGAAATTATGAGAAGCTAGAAAAATACACAGTGAAAAACTTAATTGGTCTGAGGAATAATAATAATTCGCATGTATGTATTTATTTATTATTCCGTTGAACTACATTAAGTACATAACAGTACAGTAGCATAGGAATTCAAGTTTACAGCAATTAAAACCATATGTACAAGAAATATATACAAACCCTCATTGAATACACATTATAAGTACTCCAGGTGATGTACAAGTCCAACGTCAAGGAGAATAATAACTTAACGATTTTTAATAACTTGAATTACTAACCACAAAGAAGAAAAATTTGTGAAAGGAGCTCATCATTTACGGGAATTAAACACATTCTGCAAATATTAACCAATTTTTGTGAACTGTTTTTAGAGGTTAACAACCACATGCAAACAACACCATAGCACAAAACTTTTATTGGTTAGAATAAAAAACCCTTATTCATCTGCCGCAACTTTACTGTCGTCATCCATGTCTGAAATAATTCTTATTTTCTCTATTTTCAAACAACAGCGAAAGTAAACTGCGTGGTCAACAGCAGTAGTCTATGCTCGCCGTAACGTCGAGCAGACGATTTGCTCCTACTTGCCCTCGCAACTCTTCCTCGTGAGGAGGAGCTGAAAAGGCATGCTCTTTTTGACCTGGGAGCTTCTTGACCTGACGAGTAAAACACCCTGCGCCATCTTGTTTCCTGTGAGTAAAACGCCTAGGACACAGACGACTAAGATATACAGCCTAGGAGTGCCCCGAGAGCTGCAAGAGCACAAAGAGTCGCCAGGTCAAGGCCGAGTAAAACAAACCTATGATGTCGGCATGGAGCAGCGCCGGAATGAATGGGAGGGGGAAACGGGAGATCCCCGAGAAAATCCGCCGACCAGCGGCATCGTCCGGCACGACTCCCACATGCAAAAATCCGGGGACCGCCGACCCCGCCGGGAATCGAATCCGAATCTGACCCCTCGGCCACCGCGGCAACCCTAAACGTCTTGTAAAACTAATGTTGTTTTTCCTAATCGGACGGAGTTATGCTGAAACGTATCAACACACAGATCACTGCAACTCTCATATTCAAGGTCAGAGTATATTGTCCGTCTTAACTTTGTATAGAGTATTATTTGTGGCTATTATTTGACTTCAGATGTTTTGATTGAATGCTAAATACTTTCTATTTGTGCAAGATATATTTCGGACTTCCTTATACCTAGTATGATAATCTCAAATATAATTATATTGTCGGTTGGTTTTTTTTTATGTAACTCCGTCCAATTTTTTACATGATTTTCAACGAAAAATATCAAAATGACCTCATATCTCGTGACTGTAAATTACTACATTTCTTTAGAATCAGGCGAATTATTATTATTTTTTTTACTACAGGTCAGTTCAAAATATATATATATAGACATGAAATTATTCGAATCTAGGATATTAAAAGTGTATTGGATATGAATGAGAACGTTAACATAAGAAATGTCTTGAGATTGGATAGTACTTGTAAGGATGAAACACTCCACGTGGTTCGCGGACGAGACCAGAACAGTTCTCTTGGAGTGCGTGCACGCAGCCAGCTGGTACGCACCAAGGTTTATGTAGACGCTACGCACACACTCTTCGCGACCGCTCCAGCCCACCAGTGCTGCCAGTCGCACGACAAGACTTTACACGACCACAAGCTTAAAACTACACGCCAATGCACAGTGAGGCTGGATCGAGTGTGTTATTTTCGAACATAAAAACAAGTCTGAAATCTGTATTCAATTTGTCCGCAAAATACTCTTTAGTTTCGCAGTGATTTCAAAAATATTTTTTAAACGCAAATTAATACATATATCAAAAATTCATTCTTACAGTTTTAACACTTATATATCATCGTTTGTATCTGAATTTTTCTGTTGTAATGCACCGAACGAATTTTTAGATTCCCCCCCCCCCCCTGAATTATCACATAATTTGTTGTCAAAATAAGCCAAAACGAAGCAAAGTATTTTTTTGCTAGCAAACGGTATACTATTTTAAAAACGCTATGGCAAAACTGTGCATCGTATGACTGTACGGTGTCTCCATTTTTTTTTTCAAAGCAATTGGTTTAAAATGTTAGTTATTTGCAATTGTTTGAAAAAATTTAAAGATCATGCCCTTAAGAGGGCATGGTAGATAAATAAGTGCTAATTTCTACAATTGAGATCTACACTTTTTGAAAGTTAGTATAGAAAAATTATAAAACAACAATCCTTGATAATTTTATTTGCCAACTTTATAAGCAAACCTTTACCCAGAATGATGCATTTGTTGACCGTTATATCTTTGCGCCGCAGTTAAATGTAGGAGATTTAGGCATCAGAGATAGTTCTTCAGATATATGTTTTTCAATAAAACTTTTTGCTCAGAAAGTTGGCAAAAACTATTGTCTGGGATTGCTGTTCTTAGATTATTGCAAATTGGCATCGAGAAACCTACAATTCTGAACTGATTCTTTAAACGGTCTTGAGGATGCAATGTACTCCACGGATATGGACTTCACTCACCACGCTGTTCTTGGGTAAAAATCAGGGACGTGCCAACTTTAATGTGACCGGGATTGGCAGGGGGAGGGGTGCGAATTAAAAAAAAAAAGTGGTCATCAACATTTTCCCCTTCAACTTAGTCCCCATTTGTTCAGGGGAAATTCACCCATTACCACTATTTAAACGGTGTGAATGCGTCCGGATGTCCTCCCTAGAGACGGGGAGAATTTAGGTTTCAGGGTGTAAAACTATACTTTTTAGCAATTTTCCTGGCAGGATTTCAGGCTACAAAATGAAGGTACTATAGCAGTTTTTTCTTTCCAGAGGCATTTTAAGGAACTATTTAAACAAGAATTAATATTTCCAACTAGAACTTTGCTGGCCAAAAGCGAACCCCCCTTCCCTAGTAAAATGTTACTCTAATTTCAGGAGGGGGCCTGGTCCCCCGGGATTTACACCCCTGCTGAATTATTAATTTGAATGTGAGGAAATTGGGGAAAATTTAAGATGTGGAAAAGGAACTTTTGGAATGGTGAGGGGGGTGTGGCACGGTTTACTTTGCCCCCCCCCCCCTTTTTTATCCCTGATACACTTGCCTGGAAAAACGTAATCCACACCGTATACAACACCACGCCAGATACAGTTGTAGGCGGCTTAGATAAGATTTTAGTAACTTATGTAATAAAAAGGAAACAATTGAACTGTATTTCAACCTGACTAATGTGTGATAGTAGAGTACGTAACGTCAACATTTAAATTACATTTCGCGGTTAATCACACGGCAATTGGCAACACTGGCGCGTGCTGCGTGCGTGTGTGTCTTGTGCCGGCGACAGCGTGGTGCGTGAGATGTAGGAAAGCATAGAGAGGGGGGAAAGGGGGCGTGGTCAGAGACCTCGTTTGTCGCGCCAGTCTCCCAAGTGCCGGCGTGAAGAGAAGCTTCTCTGATAACGCTGATAACCCGGCTAAGAAGACTGGCGGCACTGATTGTAGGACACAGGGCTGTCCATTGTTGCCTCGCCGACCAGACTTCAACACCCTCCCCACCGTCTTCTAAACCCTTCCTACACACTCTCGTTCTTCACAACGCTGCCTACCTCATAGCTCTGTACCACTGCATGGAACTCACTCATACATTGTCACTATGGTACAATGGTTAGAGCTTCTGCTTGGCGATTAAGCGGAAAATGGATTGTCCATAATTTTACGGAGGGTTCCGTTATCAAGAAAAATTATCAGTTACCTTACAAAGATTTCTGGATAATTTTTTGCCTGTACTTTTCCGTAATTTCGCGGAAATTATTTCTAGCAGTTTGGTAAAATACACCAACTTGCCATAGACTAACATGCTGCCAGTAATTGTAACGTAATTGGGCAAAAAAAGACGCTCAATGTCCTAGTCATCGGGTAATAAGCATGTAAAAATTGGTAACTAAATCTGAGGCTTTTGTCATGATACTAAGAAGTTTCAGTGTGAAATGTTTAGTAAAAAGATAACACTTATGTAAGAGGAAATTTGAACACGAGAATGATGTATCTAATAAACATGCCAAATTTTTTAAATTCTAAAGACTTAGTTTTAAGTTTTTTTTTTTTTTTTTTTTTTTTTTTTTTTTTTTTTTTTTTTTTTTTTTTTTTTTTTTTTTTTTTTTTTTTTTTTTTCGTAGTTTCGTCGAAAAATAAACTCTCAACCCTCTGCAATACATTTGAAGGGCAGGTAGGGAGGCCTCTTAAGAGGCATACGTATGGGATGTATTTTCCGTGTTTGAAGCGCTTAGACAGGGGAGCGATAATGTTCAGGTTCCCACCCACGCCGGTAACCACTTAGCTTCTATTCACTGTGCGCCATACTCGAATGCAGTATCTCCGTTTTAAGTTTTCTTTTCTGTGGGACTAGAAGGGATCACCATACAATTTTATTTGCGGAAAGTTTGAAGTAAAAGTCCAACGCATGTTCGTAGAGTTGTGTTTTACGAATCAGGGTGGCATATTTGTACTTGCAGCAGCCTATAAAAGACGTTTTTAGCAATTTTGAGGTGCCCCTAAATCATGTTTGTAATAAGCGCGTTGTATTTTTAAAATAATAAAAACATAGGTTCAACTGTGTGTTCTTTTCGTCCTTAAACGTTTTGTGAATACGTTCAGCTGTTTCTCGTAGAAAAGAATAAACGTGACACGCTACAACACCGTGCCTGTGCCACGTACATAATCCCCTCGAGTACCACGTGTCATATACGTGCTCCATAATACCTTACTTTTGTTGATGAGTTGGTTTATTTGTATCATATTGTTACGTGAAATCTCCCGGACTCGTATGCACCCTCCTCCCAACCCCGCCATGTTTTCACTACCGTCGCTCGTGGAGCCTCGTGAGCTGCTAGCAAATACCAATACCAGACACGAACACTACTTGTGGTTCCACATTAAGCCAACAGATAACAGCACACTACATTATGTAAACATCAGATTTGAGCTGCCAACATAACAAAGCTAAGGAAAAACTTTACCAGTTTCAATACCCCCGATCGAAAATAAATGACTACACAAAAACGGCAGTTTGCCAAGAACAGTACCAAGCGAAAACTTGTATTATAAGAAGTAGTATCATTAATTTACTCAGTAGTTCAATAACATGCTGCTAGATCTTATTTTGCGCACTTCTTAATCATACAGCTGTCCAGTATTAGTATTATACCGAGCGTGTTGGAGCAATGGTAAAACACTCGCCTTGCATTCCGGAGGACCTGGGTTCGATACCCGGCTTCGGCCATTCTGATTTAAGTTTTCCAGGATTTTCCTAAATCACTCCAGGCGAATACTAGGATGACCGACTCCTATCCCCCCTCCCCCTTTTCACGGTGTACCACTACCAAGGCCTTGTGCTATTAGAGGGCACGTATAAATAAATATATACATATATAATAAAATACATTTAAAAAGAAGGAAAGTAACCGTCACTCCTACAGATTTGGCGATTGCCCGCATCATCGAACGAGCCGAGCGTGTTAAAGGGGAGCTGTTCATCGAAAATTTAAATGGTTTCAATAATTTTTATGTTTGTAAGAGATTGATATGCTTTGTACATACACTGTGACAATTTATTTTTTACTGTACTGAATATGGTTTAGCTTTCATAGTTTTTGTATAACGGCTAAGTCCAAATTTACATCAGACTGTTTTATGCGTGACAGAAAAAGCGAATTTCCGAAATGAAATAATTCACACTGAAGAAAGGTGTATTGGGCTACGTCAAGATATGTTAAAAATCGCGTAGGTTTTTTTAAAATATTTTTAAAAAATGCCAATTTTTTATTTTTTATTTATTGACGAATGATGTCCTGCGGGAAGTGATTGTTTGGCGCTTAGCCTGTTTTTGGAAAGTCGCGACGAGGAGGAAGTTATAAGAAGACGCCTGCAAGGAGACGACGCGGGAACAACGCTGCGGACAGCGAGCGGCCAATCATTTTATTTACGTCAAAATTACTGAAACTTTTCCCTAATTGCCGCTATACGACACTCGCCAATTTAAATGGCCAATTATTTCTGTGACGTCAGTTACTGTTCCGTTACGGGTGATGACCTCTGACGAAGGGTTGCGCGCTGACTCCTCGTGTGAAGCTGTGACTGCTGATTCCGGTGGAGTTGGGAGTGCCAGACATATCAGGCACGAGATACAATACATCTGTCCTATAGAAACGTTTTTAGACATTCGACTTGTTCATGGTTTATTAAAAATACACAATCACAAGGATGCCCAGAAACAGAGGTTTAGAAAGCACACCACGCGAATCTCGGGCTAACGTGGAGACAAAAATTTTAGTGGCAAAATATTGTAATACAGCATTTTTCGCGTGCATAATGTGGCAACAGTGATCGGAGAAAGTCCCCTATTGCTCCACACATCCAGGTATTATTTTGTATATGTTTCGTCGAGTAAACGTAGAATCATTTTTGTACAGCTCAGAATTTAAACTCCCATACATTTATTACATTTGTTCCAGTCTGAAAAGCCGTTTTTAACGATTGTGAAGGTACTCTTAAATATTTATAGAGTACTGGCTGCTGCGAAAGTAACTTTCCATCATTTGATTTTCAGCATTGTTGTTTCCTGCCTAGCCGGTTTAATTCCTTTCTTTCATGTTCACCAAGCCTTGATCGTAAGTTCTAGGTAGAACCTACCCTGCTGTACCTGGGTGTACATGGAGTAACTTCCAGGCCTTGCATGCTGGAAGGTGTACAGTATAACCAGCCAGCTCCCTTTATAATGTGTGTTGTATGGGTACCAGATTTAATGGCACAAATCTGATCGACAGAAAAACATTATTTCCAGCCGTGGTGGTTGGAAGTCTCTAGAAAGATGTTTTCTGTGAAATCAACGTTTCCGGAAAATATATCACATAAAAAACTATTATCTGTATATGCCACTAATCATATCGTAATGTCATTACACAGGGAAAAGCAGTTTAAATAGCTTAAAAATTAAAAGCGGAGATATTTAGGGCGTTTGTGCTCAGTTTCCTGACGTCTGTAGTTAAAATTCCTTTGGCTTTTGAGACACACAATAACATACTGTTACACATAACGTACTGCCGCCTGCCTGGTTGTAAACAACGTTGCGACGTGCTATCAGAACTTTTTTTTTTCTTCTAAGAAACTTAACATGTTTCTAATGTGTGCATTTAGAACAAACACTTCAACCGATATCGCAAAGGTAGTTTCAGAACATCACGTCAGATAAATCGTTTCGGAGCCCCTAAAAATTGCTTTAAAAAACCAGCTGTTTCAGCCTGTTATATTTGAAAAATTGCTCTCGAGATGCGTATAAAATTACTCTAGAAAAATGCAATGGAATTATCTTAAAACTTTTCACCGGGAAAATATATGGGGTCACCTCTGAAGGTGTCAGTCAGGCGAGTGATCTGCGATCTGCACAGTGTCTTGCAGTAGAGGCGATACAGCACCAGATGAGCCGGCCAACATCGCCCTTGGCGCCGTGCCTCGCTCACACAGACACACGGCCAGTAGGCGGGGGCCTTATGGTCGACTATTGCTTGTTAAGGGCGCGGTTCACCTCAGTTTTCTGCGTCTTTTTTTTTTTTTATTTTTATATTTGTACCACATAATTTTTTTCTTATTTTAGACATAAATTGTGATTAAATCTTCCTCTTACGGAATTTTTTTATCTCTCATAGTTTTTGCGTAATGAGTCGAAAAGCTCAAAATTTGCAATTTACGATTTTAAGTACGCCACTTAAACCGACATACCAAACCAAAAAAATTCAATTACATAAAACTAACAAAATATTTTTGTTTTTAAAAAAAATGTTGAATTTTAAAATTTCAATAAATTTAAAAAAAAAAAAAGCAAATAAATGCTCTTTTTTTGCTTTTATATAGTCAAATCATAGCCTACAACATTGTTAAATACTGTGAATTTTTTTTTTTTTTTTGGTGTGTCAGTTGGTTTCAGTGGCGTACATAAAACCGTAAAGTGCAAATTTTGACGTTTACGACTCGTTACGCAAAAATTATGAGAGAAACAAAAATTTCCTACGAGGAAGATCTAATCGCAATTTATGTCTAAAATAAGAAGAAATATCTGGTACAAATATAAAAATTAAGAAATGACGTTGAAAACTGAGCTGACCCGCCTCCTTAACCACTTGCCACATCGTCTCTATACGTTAGGCGCTCAAATGGCGTCTGTTTTCTTCTTGAACTTCTCTTAAGGAGCCTCCCTAGTTAATAAATTACCACCATTTCAAAATTATTTGTTATAATTTTTGAGAGAATAATATACCTTCGACAAAATTTTTTTTTGAAGGGACGAAAAAAAAGCTATGCCTTGGTTACTAAGAATCGAAGTTTTGGTACTGGAACATCATTTCGATTGTAAAAAAATAGGATTTCGGCAAAATATAACGCCATTTGTTTATAATACAATTTTTTTCTGTTAAACAAATAATATATATGTATAGTTTTTATTTTCTTTGTACTTATTTAAAATGTTTCCTGTGTGTTATCACTTGACAAAAGATGTGATAATTATGTAGCAATACAATGTGATCTCGCCATCTATGTTCTTTTTTATTCAAATGTGCTGTCCCAAAGACGAGCCTTGGCTCATGAGATTTGAGATAAATAAATAAAAAATAATAATGTACTTAAAGTAACCTAGATGCATACTTTGTGTATACATATTTGTCTTCTAAACGAAAACACACCAAGCTGTCGCTTAAAATGGGCTTACGGAAACCTTACGCGACCTACTCGATAGAGTAGACGTTCCTCTAAAACCGTTAGGAAACGTGGGACGAGAATAATAAAATCCTGCATTGTCCGGAATCTCTAAACATAGAACTCGGGTCTCGTGGTCGGATCTAGTCAGGTATATGCTGCTCGGGAGCAGGCTAGATAGCCGCCAGCAGACGGAAAACAGAAAAGCGCGCGTAAATAGTAAATAACAGCGTGTGTGCACAAAACAAAATATGCTGTAAGACGCTTGAGTGAATGTTGATCAAAGACTGTTCGAAATGTAGTATTTTTGTTGGACGAGAAGCCTGGAAGAGTTTATCAAGTAGAAATGTCGCCAGAATAACGCAATTCTGAGTAATTACTAGGCCTTTTAAACATGTAAATTAACATTTTTAATTAATTTACACATAGTAATCTCTCGATTAATGTGAAAAGTGGCGGTTATGTGTCTGAGAACATTCGTTTTGCAAATTTTTGGAGGTTACTTCTGGAATTTTTACGGTATACATTACTAGTACGTAATTCGTATATTGTACCATTAAAAAAGAAAATTCTGCACTGTCCGAACTTGGTATAATAATAATGATCGGCGACTAAAATATACCGATTATTCAGATTTTTGCCGCATTTTTTAAATAGGTCGCCAAAATACAACTCTTAGTATTCCGTACGCTGGGAAAAAACCGTTCAACATCCGACGGCCGAGTTGCTCCGATCACGTGATCAATACTACCAAGTAAATTATACATACTACGTTTCCGTATACGTTTGAAGTGTACTTCCGTCGGCCATTTGCTTAAGGCTCGGTTTCAGTCGCCATATAGAATTTTATTATTTTTCACTTTTTTTTTAATTCTGAGAAGGAAAATGTTAAATCGGCGACTGTACCGCGAATTCTATTTAACTTTAGCTACAATACAAGCATGGGAATAGAGCTAGTAACGTATAGTTAGGTCGCAATTGTCGGGAAAATTATGAATATAGAAACATTTGCAACACAGTTTGCGGCGTAATTATGTGTTAACAGCTAAATCGCAAGGTCTGTACTGTAGCGAAATGTAAATAGAATTTGAGGTATAACCGCATGTCCAACAGTTTTCTTCATAGAATTCCAAAAAAAGCGAAAAATAATAAAATTCAATATGGTGATTGAAACCGAGCCTTTAAGGTTGTTCAAGTGGGGAAAAATACAATTTTATATTTGTATGAAACACTGTTAGTTTTATACACATTACTTGAGAGAACATATACTTCTAACGAAAAAAAAAAATAACTCAGCTAGTTTTCGTGTAGTGGTAGTTCAAAGTCAAAATTTACGTATTTTTATTTCATACAAAACTTGAAAACCAGTTAACATAATGGAATGGAAAAAATCACATCAAAACTACGTATCATTGTCTATGGCTTGTAGCATATAAAACACATTACAAAAAACGTTTATGTTTAACAAAAAATATCGAAATTTTAACATTTTTTGGTTACTTTTAGAAATTTATTTTAAAAAGAAAAATATTTTATATTGGCTTTTTATATGCTTCAAGCCGTAGTCCGTGCCATATAGTTTTGATGTGATTTTTTCCATTTCATTATATTTACTGGTTTTCAAGTTTTGTATGAAGTAAAAATATATAAATTTTGACTTTGAAGTGCCATTACGAGAAAACTGGCTTAGCTATTTCTTTTTTTCATTAGAGGTAAATGTACTCTTAAGTAATGTCTACAAAACTAACACTATTTCAGGCAAATATAAAAATATGATTTTTCCCCACTTGAGTATATGGACTACTATGGACCGCCTCGGTGCGGCTGATACCAACCCAACATCTACAAACGTTATTCGTAACGTGTCGTATGACTATGCGCACTAGACAGACTTTCTCTCGTAGGCCGAATTTCTCAGGCCACAAATCAAACTGCAGGGTAAACTTGATGACGTGGAACGTAAAGTACGCCAAAACTTAAGCTAATACGATAAGATTCCAGGCCACGACGACAGCGACCTTTGTGTCGTGCGCCATTGTTCACGCATAGTCAAGTCTATGATTCCATTACATATATTTGCCGAACTTGGTGAAGATAACGGTTGTCTGACTGGCTTGCGAGCTGTGCTCGGTACAAATAATGTCACTTACAAATAACATGACGTACGTACTGCAACTTACAAAATTAATACGGCGGTGGGGTCTCGTCAGCATGTGCGGATCTAACTCAAGGTTCAGTGACAAGGGGAAGGGGGAGTCCATTCCTAAAAAAGTAGCTATGCGTACACGAGTCGGGGACCCTCCCAAGGAAATGAAAAAAAAATTTAAGTCGCAACATGGTGCTATTATAAACGTTTCCTAAACAAAACATTTAATACACCACTTTAAAAATTTGAAATATTCAATATTTCCAAGAAAACCTTGGGGTGGTACTGCCCCTTAACAATAAAATAACTCCCAATAAAATCAATAGAGGAGGCCACCACGCTCTGCTTGTCGCGGCATTGAATTCCCTCCAACATAGCATGGACCCAAACAGCACCCTATTCCACAGACTAAGGCCAGGCCAAGAACTCTTTGTCCCTCAACACTGGGCACAAAGTCTCCAGGGACTTGGCATCCACAACCCTTTCCACGACACAATCAAGGGAAGGGATTCAACATCCTCGGCCCTATATTCTGCCTTAATCTATACATAAAAGTTAAAACGGGATTTGGAGGGCCGCGGTGGCCGAGGGGTCAGACCTCTCGCCTCCCACCAAGAGCGATCCGGGTTCGATTCCCGGCGGGGTCGGTCCACGGATTTTCGCATGTGGGAATCGTGCCGGGCGATGCCGCTGGTCGGCGGGTTTTCTCGGGGATCTCCCGTTTCCCCCGCCTCTTCATTCCGGTGCTGCTCCATTCTCAACCTCGTATCACCCCTCACCAGCGCTAAAGACCTCGATGTTAAGCGCAGACCAAAAATATCTCACTCACTCAAACGTTGTTGGGGGGTGGGGGTTATTGTTATTGTACTGTCATTTTTATAACAATACACAAATGTCAAATGCCGCCTGTCCGGAAACAGGAAGAGGCAAAGATTATAAACTTTTGCTATCTGGAGTTCATTGAGCGCCGTGACCGCAGGAATTTTCCTGTCTGAAACTTGGCGTATGCTGTAGGCCTAGCCTTCTATTGGAAGGGAAGTTTTGGGAAATGAATTTTCGCAAGAAATTATATACGAATGCAGCTACGTTGGAGTTCAGCCAATTTTTTATGAGGCCTCCCTAGACAGGCTGCGGTTGTGTGTGTGAGGCCACGACCTACATAGAGGGTGAGGTCTGCAGCAATTTTCATCGTTATATTTTTATTTTTATATTTGTATAGGATTTTTTCTTATTTTAGACATAAATTGTGACCAAATCCTGCTCTTAAGACATTTTTCTATCCCTCATAGACTTTTCTCTGTGCAGTGTTGCCACGTTGTGCACGTAAAATATTGTGCAAAATGTTGCCACTTTCGTTTTCGTTTCGTGTGTGTATATGTGTGTGTGATTCATTCTGAGAGTGCCTTAATTAAAATACATACTTGACTATGGATTGTGGATAACTTATAACAGGCCAGTACAATGTCCTTCCATTTCTGTCTAGCATCAAGTCCAATCGTCAAGTGGTATCTTATACTACATTACGTAGATTGGTTTGTTTGGTATGCACGCCACGTTTGTTAGATATTCTAGGGTTTTATCATCTCGGTCCCTGCCCTTAGTCTGATACGCGCTTATCACCACACGGAAATAAGACCTCCAACTGTAAGTCGTTGTTTAAAACTGATGCAGCGAAACTATTTCTGTCTGGCCTGGGTATTGGAGGAAAAAGACAAATAAGTCACCTCAATGATGGGGTTGTTTGAGATTATAATGGTTGTAGAAGAATTGTCTGATTACCAATGGGAGGCAGGTTAGTTAAATTTCTACATAAAGTTTTACATAGTTGTATTGTGTTATGCATAAACATACCAAAGTGCTGATTTTTAGCTATCAGTAAAATATACCGAAACATTTTCCAGATTTATAAAATGTATTTTAGTCCTATAAAATTAATATTTTTGATGACAACAGGGCATAGGATTGGAATACTTAATGCAAGACTGTTCCAAAGCATAAAATATGTTATGCATGACTAACAACTGTCACTTAGTCTGTGTATGCATAACACTGGCCAATTATGCCAATACATGTAATTTATAACTATGGTAGGTCTAACGTGTATTCAGAGAATATGTCCAGTATTTGTTTTATTGCCTACCGTATCTCGAATTGTTGTCAAATTGCCTGTCAATATTTTGGGAGAACAATCCTTACATGTAGAGGGGGGAAATGTTATATGGACATACAGTATATCGGAAAGCGCAGAGTTTCTGCACTAAAGTTCGCGTATATGGTATACAATTCCTACTGTAGAGCTGCTGTTTTCTCTGTTATCCGCACTGGAATATGGGCAAGTGATAACAGCGGAGTGTACAGTGTAATCATATTCCACAGCAGCGTGATCCAGATGGAGCTGTGAACCGTACATCATGTAGTGTAGAACCGTGTGTTTTCAGACCTATACAGGATGTCCCGTAAAAAAAAAGGTTCCAATAATTACGGAGGGTGTAGTATGCATCAAAAGAAGACATATCTGTCCTATACACATGTCGTAAACGCAATATCTAATGAGTTATGCAGCCCCATACACGAGGTTGATACACTGTAAAAAAACGTCCTTGAATGTTTAGGAAGTTATTATCCCAGAAACAGTATGATACAGTTACCATACTTCCGTCTTGTAAATATGCAAACTTTTACACTTGTTACAATACAAGTCTGGTATCTTCAGTATACATTTGACTGTTTTATAAAAAGGTTTAGGAGTGCTACCATGAATGTGTGGGAAACTATTCTACCATACCTACGTTAGTAGCACTCCTATACTCACGTCTGGTAAATTTACAATATATATATATTTAAGAGCGTACACTAAGGGAACTGGGTGTTCCATGTATGCGACGCAATCCGGCAACAACGAGAGATGTTCCAAAGAATGCGAGAGTCCATGCGACGTAGAGTGGAGGGATGCATTGTAGTGTTGGGCGGTTACATCGAGCACCTGTTGTGACGAGTAGTTCATTCACAGTAGTAGGTGTAGAACACCATAACTCGGTACATATTACGTTTACGACCTATGTGTACAGGACCGGTATCTCTTCTTTTGATACCTCTTTAGCAAAATATTATTCTTCAAACAGCATAATAAGTCCTTGCCAGCTCAAGTAATGCTGTAGGGTATCATGAGTGACGTTCTTGTGAAACTGCTATGTTTATTCCCAACCCAATACATTTATAAACTTTAAAAAAGACACTGCCCAAATTAAGTTAAAAAAAATTACTGCTATTGGAAATACTTTTTTGGGCTACTCAAAATTGCTAATACAGCTGCTGTATCTATGGAAAAATATCAACATTATTCGTAAAACAGAAGTAGAGAAGCATTCGTTTAACTATGTGCCTTATGTTCTTAAATTAAGAAACATGATAACTGATTACATTCTTGTAGAAAAAAACACTAAAACGAAACACAGTGCTCCAGTTTTTAGTGCTCCGTCCGTATAGGCTATGAACAGTATTATTCTTATTGCGCGCGTCTGTCTCGCCCATATAACTTAACTTTGACTGCAGCGGATAAAAAATTCAACTCGAGTACTTTACTTTAAAAGTGCTTACTTTGTCTTGAATAGCTTGTGTATTATTTTACGGCGTGTGGACTTACAAAGATGGAGCGAACGTGGGAAAAAATCTCGATGCACAGGTGGACCACGGAATATAAGACATCAAAACTGTCTTAAGTTTATGGAATAGTGTACTTACAGTCTATTATACGAACAATCCCACCTTTCTGGCAGTTATTCTGGCAATTTTTTCCTGTGGCCCATCAAACATTACACTTTGGTTTCTAGGGCTTTATATTTTAAGGTCGTTGGTCCCGTAAAAAAATATTTTTTTTATGTTTGTGCCAAACACTGTTCAACTTTTACACATCAGATAACATGTAATTTCCCCAAATAAAAAAAATTGATCCCATAGTTCTTGAGAATTATTCATCAAAGTCACAAAATGGCAGTTGCAGTGTAGAGAAAAAAAAAGGTAATTATGAAATCAAAATTGCATGCACTGAAAGTCATCATGTGACTCAATGCATTTTAAGATGTTTGGTTAAAGTTAGTTTAGAAGTTTAGTAACAGCCTCAACTCGGTTATGAAATATTTTCTCAATTTCATACATTAAAAAAAGTTCATCTATGTGTATTCCCAGAGGTGTTTTGAAGTAGCTCATAGTATTTAAAATCAGTAAGCATGTCAGTTATCTTGTTTCTGCAAAATAATAAACTTTTTTTTAAAGTTTTATATATACCGCAAAGGCCGTTTTCTGACTTCGATGAGGGGTTATGCAAAAACTACGGAGCCTAATTTTTTTTTTTTATTTGGGGAAATGATGTGTTACTTCTCACAAATATTTAAAATAAAAAAATGAATTTTTACGGCCCTAACGCTTTTTACATAGATGTAAGTTTATTTGCACGTTTAATAAGTTAGTTGATAGTTGTAAGTACAGAGCTGTCAGTATAGAGATGACTGGTAGGTTGGACAGACTGTAGCTGCGCCAGTGGCACCACGTGGCTCGATACTCGTGGTAGACGTCTGGTGGCGTGACAAGAGGTTGCTGGCCTTCTTATCGACCATCCGGGTCTGCAGTCCACGGCGCATGTCCCTTCCTTCCTCTCAGCTATATACAGCCCCAGCTGGAGGATCACACCACCCACCTTCCCACCCCGACAATAACAGCTGATCGCCCGAGGAAGAGGGAAGCTGTGTCGATCCAGGAGCGGCCAATACGGGGCACATCAGACGGACGGTAGGCTGGCCAAGGCCCTTCCCCCCTTCCTCATTTTTAGAAACTTAGGATATAAAACATTTAGAGATGCACCGATACCACTTTTACAAACGGCAATACCGATACCTATATCTTCATAATACCAGCGGTAAATGTGGAACACCTGTAAATCTCTCGCGCGGAGATTTTCGGACAGTGAAGTTATATTCAAATAAAAACGCGAGAATTTTTTAAATTCGGTTAGTATATACGCCTAGAAACCGTAGATATTATATTACAAATTATAATAAAATTTATAGTTTTCCATTTTTGTATATTTTGTGGTTTCAATCCCTTTTCTAAAAATTGTTTTTAATTTTTTACTCAAAAGTAAAGCACACTACCGCATAGTGCTACATAAGTAAACGTCCGCTAGTAAAATATTTACTGGGAAAAAATATCATCGAATTTAGATGAGTATTTCAGAGTTTATTGACGGTTGAGCGTTCCAGTCGGCCTCTCGACATCGTATCTTTCCATACCTTTTACAAGAGGGCGTGGTACATAATTCAACGCTAAAAGCATTAATCTATAACTGTAGGTTTCTTGAAGCCAATTTGCGAAAATTAAACAATAGCAATCCTAGACAATAGTTTTAGCCAACGTTTTAAACAAAATAGTTTCCAGTGTTACGAACTTCTGAGGCATAACCTCTGACGCCGGAACCTCGTGCATTTAACTGCGGCGCAAGAGATCACGCGTAATGAGTTAGTAATTCTGGATAAATATTTACTCATAAAGTTGGCAAATACCATTATCTAGGATTGTCATTGAGTTTTTTATCCATATTGGCTTCGAAATAAGCGTAGAAATCAGTTGATGTTTTCAGGGTTAATTTATCTACCACGCGCTCTTAAGCCTTCAGTGTTACTTTTTAGGGAATTGCCTTTATGTTGCTGTCCTTGACTCTTATATTTGTGCGTACTGGCCACGCTCGTGTTTTATGCGTGAGTGCGCACGACAGGATTTCCTGTGCGTATTGAGCACGACCATCTGCGCAGGATCTACGGCAGAGCAAGCAGGACGCGATGGCAAATCCTGATAGGAGTGACCTTTCACCGTCGTCCTAAATAAATCCTCTTCTGGGACGTAACATCGTCGTACCTTATTTGTCATCACTCCTACAAAAGACTAGAGAAACAGAACAGTGAATAATTGTTGGTAATGTACAGGTAGTTAATGGCACTGGTTACTTAAGAGTCGTGACGTAAGCAAAAGAAGGGGTTTACGTCTCAAATTATACTAGGCGAAGCTCCGCCACCGTTAATGATATTATTTTGGAGGAAAACAGAAACACTTTTTTGCGTTGAGATGAAGAAAGCATTGCTACTGCGACAAAATGTTTGGGAAAAAAAATGAAATATAATCTTTTTTTAATGGCAGTACTTCGTTATTTACAGTTCTCAGGGTGCTGGTGAGGGGTGACATGGTGTAAGTATGGAGCAGCGCCGGAGTGAAGGGCGCGGGGAAACGGGATATATCAGAGAAAACCCGTCGACCAACAGCGTCGTCTGGCACGATTCCCTCATGTGAAAATCTGGGGACCGACCCCACAGGGAGTCGAACCCAGTTCTCCTTTTGCAGTAGGCGTGTGCTTTAGCCACTACACCAACCACGGCACCAAAACAGCTTACAATAAACTACAGGAATGCGACCTCTCTGAGAGGAACATAAATGTCAGTGGTTCCATTGGCTACGTCGAATATAACGTAACATGTACTGTACATCTTACTTTCGGTTGTCCTCGCAGTAGGCAGTGTCCTTAAGCGAGCACTAACTACCGTATTGTAAAGAACAATACTTACAAAGTTTCATATTATTTTGGACCCAGACTTTTCAATTTTCATACAGTGAAATGTATATAATGTAATTATTAATTACTAACAATTACGTTTTTATTTGTAAGAGCCGTAATGATAATCGATTCAAAGGTAAAATGTATGAGCTTCAAAAGTTTCCAAGTTATTGTGAATAGCTAGATTCGTAGTACAGCAAATGTAAATGTCAGACCTTATCAAAAAATGTTAAACGTTAGCAAGAAACCTTGTTGTCGTACGTTCGTCTTGAATACGCTATGCCCCATTGGTGATTAGAATTGCATATACGTATTTAACTATTTATGAAGCACCTGCTCACAGAAAACAGGTTACGAGATAACGTCAAGTAAGAGTCAATAACCTGATATTTTACCAACTTTTTGATTCAGCGGTAAGGAATAAAGCAACATTGAACAAAAAATTCCATGCTTTCGATTCTGAATTTCATATATAATAGTTCCTGATACGAGTGAGCAGTTTCACTTTGTTTACCAGAAATGTATTTGTTCACATCTTTCGCATCTCTTTGGTTCACTTCCATTTCGAGATTGTGGTAAGTCGAAATTTCTGGATATAAAAACTCGTACATTTTATAATGTGTGTAACAAGGATATTGTCGCAGTTATTTTTAAATAACGCTGTTATTTTAAGTAAACTAGCAGTTAGCCCGTTTGCTTTTGCTTTGGTAATACTTGTAGCAAACGAAGTTATATAGACAGTATTCTATAAATAAAATTAAAAAAAGTCTCTGATGTGTATATGCTCATGAACAAAGTGGTTGTACCACATCTCGAATAGGTAGACTTACACGATAGAACCACAGAATAAATAGGTAGTAACAGCACAGAATAAATAACTAGTTATTCTGTGGTAACAGAAGCAACTAGGTGCTTTTTTTATCGTACTCGTTTTCTCTTTGTATTGTCATGATGTCCGAGTTCGTGAATGTTTGGTTAGACTGCAATTTAGTGGGACCTATTTTATAATCCGTGAATATATTTACACGTAAATGTCACATTTAACACTGCTAAATATATAATTAAAACACAAATTAATCACATCATTTCTTGAAATATAAGCGTTGGATAAATCATGGTCTCAAATTCCACATTGCTTTGTTTACACGTATGTACGTCCCTAGAGCTGGTACAATGACAACGCTTAAAAAGCACGTTTATGTAGCTTCTGATAGAAATAGTTTTTGTCTAATGTTGAGCTTCGAATCGTGTAAGTTTTTTTAAATATTTAATTTATATAGAAACTAGTTACAGTGTCTCAAGCACTAAGAGGTTAAATAAACAGTAACTGGAATCCACGTGGTATTGTTTATATTCGTGTACGCCTCGAGAGCTGGTACAATAACAACAATGGAAAAGCTCCCCATTGTGGCTTATGTTACTACTTATTTATTATCTTATACAACTCCGTGTAAATTATTCCTCTATGGTCGTACTTGCACAAACGTAAGTTTTCCACTGGCAACTGATTTATTATATCATAATTTTTTTCATTTGTTTAGGTATTTACGTAAGCTTAATTCTGAAGCCAAAAAAAAATCACCTTTATCTCACCGGGTTATATAAATGTCATGGGCTAATCTAAAACAAAATTTTAGTTTCCTCGTTCCTTTAGGTATCAAAATTCAGAAATTCTTGCAATTGTATCTTGGATATTTGTAGTAGTGTCCAATTGGAATGCAAATCTCGACAGCGATCCGTTTGTTCGAAGCGACCAGCCTTAAACAAGAATTTATTAAATAATACTTAGTCAACGGAACTGAAATACCCCTTCAAAACTATGTACCGTAATATTATTTACTATCAATGTCTCGTCTCATATGTATGATATAGGTAGCCAGCTAAGGAAGTGTAACACTTTACTTAAATTTGTCTGCTGCAACTGGCGCGGTCGTTTGATCTTCTAGGTACGACTCGTCATCCGTTAACCTCGTCCTCAAATTGCAAAGTGCGTCGTACATTGTGTGCCTTCCTTAAGGCCTTGTTACGGAATTTTGCAGTGATTTCGAAATATTTTTTTTACTTCTACCTAATACTCTTATCAAAATTTCGCTGCACAGTTTTGACACTTATGTTATAATTTGTAGCTGAATTTTTTGTAGAATTATACTGAACGGTTTTTTAGATTTCATTACCCAAAATACCACGTTTTTCGTCGTTAAAATAAGCAAAAATGAGTGGAATTATTTTTTTGCTGGCGAATGGTACATTATTTAAAAAAAACGCGTCCACGGTATTGTGCATCGTGTGATTGCACATTGACTCAAATTTTCTCAAAACTTTTGGTTAAAAAATATTTGAGTTATTGCCACCAGTCTGAAAAAAAACTCGGGAACAAGCCCTTAAGCTAGGGGCCAAGTGTGTTTTAAACCAAGTAATGGAGCGTTTCCTAGTATCACAGGACACATATTTTTCTTTGTTTTCACTTTACTTGTGGTGATATTACAGTTATTCATTGATACGTTTAAAGGAGTTGAATATTTTTAGTGCATTTAGTTAAATTAACGACCGCGTAGGAGCAGAGAAATATTGTTCTTTCTTTGTGATTTTTGAAACATTCCTGCATTGGGTTGATATTACAGGCTAAACAGTATTTTTACGTATGCCATTGCGAGCGAATGCTGCCGGGTTACAGAAAAAAAAACATAATATTAATAAAAGCAAATAAGGAACCGCCAGTATTAGCTGTTTGTTGTTGACAAACATTTAACATACAGACGACGGAAAGGAATACAGTCGCATCTCGAAAGACGACACGAATACAAAAAAAAAAAAACACTAACAACACAGATAATTCCGGGACGGAATATAGTACGTATGGAGAATAAAATATAAACAATACCAGGTTTATGAAAACTTAAGATAAAATAGACGAGAACAACGATAACATGGATGACCGAGACACAGGTAAACAGACAAAAATGACTTGCTTCCTTCGACGACAACAGATACGACGGTTCAAGTACCGAGATCCGTTCCCGTCATCAGCCGCAAGTACTCCTCTCTCTCTCTCTCGCTCTTTCTCTCTCTCTCTCTCTCTCTCTCTCTCTGCTCGGTATATTGCACTCTCTGTTTATATAGTAGTTTGAATGCTCGCGCATACTCATCCCTGATATGTACCATCTGGGCAAATATTGATTCCTTGAGGCACACTTAGCTCAACAAGTTTTTATTCTTCTTTAAACATCAGTCACCTCGCTGATTTGAATTATATTTTTACCTGTACAAATATCGAACATTGATTAATCAACGGAATGAAATGTTGCGCGTTAGTTTTTTCCTTCGATATTAGTCATTCTTAAAATAAATTTTATTTCAAGTACAAAATGACCAATAACTTTTCCGCAATAAGTTGTTTCGAGATATTGTGTACTTATTTCTTCCACTGACACTTGTATTTGTCAGAAAACTGTCACTACCTTTGAACAACTTAAACAGCGTTTGGGAGCGGTACAAGGGGAAAGGAATCAGCCAAAGCCTGCATTATGGGATCATAATATTATATGAGCAGGATAGCGAGTGTTACTAAATTGTTAGACAGAATTTTAAAAAGACGTGGAACGCGAAGCAACACTAAACACGTCAATACAGAGTAAGGTCATGTAGCAGACTGGGCCAACTTTGAGCCACTGTAAACAAGTTTCTAAAAAAATAAGGAAGAAATTAACTTAAACGCAGTATGGGACAGTTACCACACTTCCGCCTTGTAAATATGCAAACTTTTACACTTGTTACAATACAAGCCTGGTAGTGCTACCATGGATGTCTGGAAAACTATTGTACCTACTTTCTTAGCGCTCCTATATGCATTTACTATCTGTATTTTAGAATGAGCCAACGTTTTGTCCGACTGACGCACAGGTTTCACGTTAACATCTTGCACCGGTTTACTACGACGTTTAGGCGTCGGAGATTATGTTCTAGAAGTGTCACTCTGGCAAATATTTTATCGTGATGTGGACACAAAATATTCACTTGACTTTTTTTTTTTTTTGCATTTGCATATTGGCTTCAAGAAACTTGCCATGTTGATTTCTTCACTTCAAAGCAATAACACTATAACGCGAAAATTAGCATTCTCTGTGTAATATCAAATACGCTGGAGTATTTAAGAATTGCTAATATCGTAAATGGTAGTTTCTCGATATGTTTGCACCCTCAGCTGTCTACGTAAGGCTAGTTAGCATGTCGCAATATTTTACAATGCTAGTGGATATGACGTGTCCGACATGTTGTCGCGAGTGCTTAGCAATACCGAGGCTGGGGTATTTAACAATTTAATGCGTTCAGTGCATAACAGTACAGCTACTGCGGTAAAACGCTGAGTTACGTAAACATTCGAATTTTGCATCTGGCTCGACTCGGAACACCAGATGGGCCAGTTAGTCGCCTAATGTGGTAGTTCTACACAGGAAACGCATATCGACACATTATCAGTGTGCCTTATCTCATTCGTGTGGAGGCGGATATGACTATCCCAACAACAGACTCATTGTGAACATCAGCTGACAAATCGTACGTGCGTTTAACATGCAGTTTGCTGTTGCCGATGCGTTTGTTTGTTGATATAGACCAGTGGCTCCCAAACTGGGGGTCGCGACCCCTAATAGAGTCGCGGGCTGTTTCGAGAGGGATCGCGACAGGCTTCCAAAATAAGTTTAAAAAATCGAAAAATACCCCAAAAAAACTGAAAAATTTAAAAATGGTCTAAACAAATGACTAAATTTTAAATGTTAATTAATTCTAATTTACTGAGACATTTGAGGGGAATATAAAATTAAGTAACTTCGCAAATTTTCAAGTTATTTATTAAACATCATTTTACTAGATAAGGCACCGTAAATGCTACAAGTATGCTGCGTGTATGCAGCAAAAGCTATTTTTTTGTTGTTCTGTAAAGGATAAAAATATTTTATACATTTTGGGAAACAAGATGTGCGTAGATATTATTTGTCGAAATAGAAGAGGTCGCGCTTAAAATTCGTATCCAAAAGGGTGCCGCAAGACCAAAAACTTTGGGAACCACTAATATAGACTGTTCACGATAAAGTGAGCACTTCTTAAGTTTTCTTTCACCTGTTATAGACTTATATTTACTATTTTCAATATGAAAACTATCATGAAACAAAAAACCATCGTATACGTTACACCACACTGAAAACTAATAACCCCTGGCTCTAATTAAATACAGTTTTTGGTTGTTCAAATATTGAAGGGTGCTCAGTTTAAGGGGAAGGTTCACTGAAAATTTTAATTGTTTTAAAAATTGTTTTATTTGTAAGAGATATGGTTTGTTGTGTAGGCGTATACTGTGATTATTTTTTACTGTAATGAAAATTCCTTAGTTTTCGTAGTTTTTGTATTATACCATATTAGTAAAAATTTGCAAAAAAAATGGTTGTATTTATTAAAGGAAAACCTACTTACTTACCGAAATGAAAATAAATCTCAAACTGAAGAACAATGCCATGGACTACAACACTATTTGTGTACAAACCACATTGACTTTTTTTACATTAAAAAAATTGATTTAAAATAAAAATACCAAATTTAAAAAAAATTTTAATACAAAAACGAAAAAAACGTGGATTTTATACAGCTCATGTCATAGTCTGTTCTTCAGTGTGATTTTTTTTTTCCATTTCGGTAAGTAAGTTGGTTTTCCATTAATGCCTAGAACCATTTTATGCAAATTTTGACTTTAAATATGGTATAATACAAAAAATATGAAAGGTAAAAAAATATTCATTAGCGTAAAAGTAGTCACAATGTATGCCAACAAATATAAACAATACCTCGTAACAAATAAATAAATTGTAAAATAATTAAAATTTTCAGTGAACCGCTCTTTACAGAGACTTTTCACTCTATAAGGCCGTATCAGTGGCATTGACCGCTAGTAATTGTATTAAATGAAATCCACTACGTGTTGCCGCCTTCTGGCAGGGTCACATTGTGTATGAGAGAAGGCCGGGTTGAAGTTTGGGTCGACTGCGAGACTAGGGAGACATAACTGTCGCCCTCCGGCCTGAGGAATGAACCGGGCGAGGTGAGATGAGAGTGGAGCAGTGACGGAATGAGGGAGGCTGAGGAAACGGGAGTCCCCCGAGAAAACCCGTGGCAATGTCAGCCTTATTTTCCACATGGAAAAACCTGGAATCGAGCCCTGATCTCCTAGGTGGGAGGCGAGACGGCTGACCCCTCGGCCACTGCTGCCTTACCGCTACTAATTATATGCTACCCAAAAATAAGTTTTTGTAATCTACATAATTTTTTGTAGGTTGTATACCTTTCAGCTGGCTGCTCCGGGTTGCGAGGTGTATACAGAATGTTGCAAAAGAGTGTCAATGTTTTGGAGTAACAGTTCTCTTACATATAGATGAATAAAATATGTCACGCGGATAAAAGCCTGCTGTACCACAGATCTCATGACTTAACAATGCATGTCGCATGGACTGGATCATCTTACTGTGGCAGGTTATTAGAGTAGCAGAAAGTGGCTCAGAGAGCGAGAAAAATTCCCAGCGTTCTTGCGGACTGATCTGAGAAATTCAGTGGCTATAGAAGTGAGACTGGCCGTACCGGGAGTTGAACCCGCGTCCTCTCAAACGCGGTCTCGGCGTTACTTATCTCTATGTTTCAACTCCAAGGTCTTCTATTGGTGGAGCCTGAAATCCATAGGAAAAATGTGCACACGCTGCCCTACTTCTGCCGCGGTCACTGGGCCAAGCTGCTATTACCCACGTCATACGTGCGTCTCTGCTAAGTGCTTCCTAAGGCGGTTATAAAAACTCTGGAGCTGGAGTAGAACACGTGTTTCAGTCACGTGACCGTGTTGTGTCAATCAGAGGTTAACCACGTTGTGATAACGCCCAGGCCGTGGTAACTAAAAACGGATCCTTATCTGAAGATTGACGGTTTCCTCTTCCGTCGGGCAACTTATCAACGAAAAATATGTTTATGAATTAACGAAATTAAATTATGTATATATAACAACACGTGTCATTTAAGGGACCTCCCTTATCTGCCCTTCAAATGCGTTATAGCGAGTTGCGACTATTCTTTTTTTGAAGAAGCTATTCAACGCTCATTATATCTGTATCTCTACGAAAAGAACGCACACTTCAAACTATGTCGCTGTAGTTTCAAAAATTAGGAATGTTTATTAGAAACATTTTTTCAGGGCTCTCAAAACGGCTTTTACAAACTGCAGTATCTGGAAAATTAAAAATCGGATTCGAAAAATACAACTATAGAAACAAGCGCTGGACTTTGAACTATGCTGCCCAGAAATAAAACAATGTCATCGCTCAAAGTCCCATAGGAAAAATAATAATAGTAAAGTGTTGCACGCCAGCTGAGTGGCTTGCGCGAAGAGGCGATAACTAGAGATGAAGGTTCATCGCGGGAAAACTTGACTGTTAGCTGGATTTCAAAGCACGTTCAGTTTATGAAAAGATTACTGACTTTCGCTTGTACGCGGAGCTGTTTCTCTATTCGACTGAGCCAATAATAATCTCGATGTTGTAATATTCTATGCATATTATTGGCCTGCGTTGTGTCAGACGTATATCACCCAATCATACATGGCGCAAGAAACTACAGTATTTTCAAGGGTATGTTGGCACAAACATTTTTCGCGATATACCGTCATTTCTAGCGATAATGCGTTATAGGTAGAGGCACGTCAATTTCGCAGATTTATCTGGCAGCAGCCTAGACTTGTCAGTCCTATACACCCACTGGCCACAATCGATTATCTATTGGTTTATAACCGTACAAGCAGCTAGCACTTCGCATTACTTTCTTATTTACTACTGGCTTGCAGTAATCAAACGCGTTTTGTAACAGTAGCCAGCAAGTCACATACATTACAATGAAGTATACATAATTGGCGTTCAACCTGACCTGGAATGTGTCTGCGAAATTTACGTACCTCTAATGGACGACTTGAAAAGAGGCGGAGCTTCAGTCAGGTGTGGGATACAATTCCTATCTCCATGGATTCCGCAGCCGAACATAACCTTCATTTAGCTGTTTGGCGTCAAATGTCCCGGAAAGGTGTACGTCAAGGAAATTATTTGTTTGGAATTTGCCATTTTTTCAGGTAAACACTAATCTTATGTATTTGCGTATCTTAACCATGAAGTACAAACTACTATTTTTTCTACCCTTGCGTGCAAATCTATGAATGCGCAACATTTTTGCTTTCTGCAATTACCAACTAAGAAATCAGCATGTTTGTAAACAAGCTTTGTTTCCCAAAGTACTTTTCCCCTGCGGTGACGTCAGGGGGCGTGTACTTCAAGTCGTCCATTATAGGCCTACATGTCGGTTAGTGGCAATCTTACCTCACACACACAAACTCAGCCTATCTAGGGAGGCACATAAGGCAGTGAAACAAATTGTTGCAGAATTCTTTTCACCAAAAATCGTGGGCTCTAAGTATACAGGATGTTCCTACACTACAGGTACAGACGTAGTGAGGCGATTCCTTATGAAAAATATACTAGAAGAAATGTGTGACGCTTTGTACCTAGGTTTAATATTTAGGGAGTAATGAACCTTTGAATAACGAGTTTTGAAACCCCATGTTTTTAAAATATCAGAAACCAAATTATGTAAAACGACAATACTCTAACTATTGATTTATGTCATTCGGTTCTTCAAACCCACATCAAACGCTGGTTGATGCTTTCGACCATTACTAAAATAGCAGGGTTGGTCACCGTCTAATTGGATTCAACTTTTGTACCGTAGGACATTGGAACATTTGAAGATGTTTTTATGTGTAATGTGAGAGTATTGCAGAAAAAAATGATCCTCTCAATGTTCTGTCTAGGTGACATAGTTGTTTTTAAAATTGTACGCGAAGCTATGGCATAGGCAATGCACTCAAAATCGGAATTAGTGAATATTAACTGATTCACACCGACGGATGGAGCAGTTTCAACAAATTGAATCAGTGAGTAACCACTGTGAAATCGGTGACTATTCACTGATTCAGATACGAGTTTCAACATTTCACAAGTTAATTAGTGAATGTCTACATTTTTTCTAGTAATTTTTCACTGATTCAATAAGTGAAAACTATTCTTTGAAAATAACTGGAAAAACTGTGAATATTCACGGATTCACTTGTGAGATGTTTGCACTCTTGAAGGAAATCAGTGAATATTCTCTTATTAAATTAAGACTACTTTCACTGATTCAAATGGTTGAAAATGCTCCATCCATCAGCGTGAATCAGTGAATATTTAATAATTCATAGTTAATGTACTGTGCACAAGTGTGTTGTGCTCAACTACACGGATTATGGTGGACAGTCACTGTAAACATTATCCACACTTCAGTAAACTCACCATACCGCCTCAACAGGTACAAATGCCCTAAGGTGATTCTCTATACAAAGTGGCGTAGGAAATATTACATAAGATCATTGTCGTTCAGTTAACACGTGAAGGAGATATCAACCTTACACATCGACGTTTTAAAAGGTTTAACAGTGCGTGATAGATAAATAAATTGATTTATTCGCTTTTTTCGAAGACAATATGGTTAAGTACTCGATGACAATCCTAGATAATGGTATTTGCCAACTTTATGAGTAAATATTTATCCAGAATTACTAATTCGTTACGCGTGATCTCTTGCGCCGCAGTTAAATGAACGAGGTTCCGGCGTTAGAGAGTGTGCCTCAGAAGTTCGGAACACTTGAAACAATTTCGTTTAAAACGTTGACTAAAACTATTATCTAGGATTGCTATTGTTTAATATTCGCAAATTGGCTTGAAGAAACGTACAGTTATATATGAATACTTTTAGCGTTGAATGATGTACCACGCACTTGGTGCAGTGTCATGGAGGACAGAGAACACAGGATGAGGAGGGATGACCAGGAGGAGGCACTTACGTCTATCTGCAGATTGCCCTATTATGACCATCACGTCTGTCACATCACGGCGTGAGGCGTCGAGGGGTGTGCAGCGACCAACTGTCACCGGACCGTTTGAACTGAGCGAGTTAGTGACAGCGACATCACAGTATTGTCTTGCATTTGGTCACGAGCGATATTCTCCACCGAACATTCCCTTAGTTGTTTTTACTTAACGTTCTGAATAGCAAGTTTTCATTGCAGCTCTACGTCGTCGCGGAAAATAAAATATGGTAACAGAAGACAAACGAATATGCGGAGTCAAGACATTCATTAATAAAATAAATCCCTGAATAATGTCTAATTTTACTCAGAGTATCTCAAAAATTATTTACAGAACATAGATTTGAAACATAATTGTAACACGCAAAGCAAAGAAAACCAGGGGGGGGGGTGGTACTACTGACAAGACCCAACAAGCGAGTAAATAAAAAAAACCTTCGAATTATAGCAGATAATGTCACTGAAGTATAAATAACACTATAACACTATATAGATATTCTGTCTAAAGGGCTTACCAAAGAATAGAGAACATACAAAGGGATTTGCGATGCCTTACTTCAGAGCGATGGGGTTTAATCAAATATGTCTGGAGGTAGTATTTGCTATAATAATACTCTGTGCGAAAATAGGCAGTTTTTAATCAAATGAGGTTGATGGAACTGAACCTTAACTTGCGTAGTCTTACAATGCATACTTATTATGGTCATCTTGTTGGACATATTTTTCGTACCCGAGGCCGAGAAGAGCGGGTAGCTTAAGGGTGACCCACTTATGTGCCTCTCGCCTCATCCTAGCCTCTAGTCGCAAGTCTGTGAACTGACATGCTGTCTTCTCGTTGTTAGCACGTTTCTATGACACATTCCTTTGTAACACCGTTATTTTATAGCGCAATATTAAATATTCTGTAACATAAAAATTAAATGTATGTTTGTTTGTCTTATATTTCTTCCTATGCCGTTCATAAGATTGCGACGATACTTCGGTAAAGTAAATTGTGCGTGCGCGAACGTTTCTGCAAAAAAATGACACTTCGATGTAAAATGGAAAAAAAGGGGTAACTGAACAAAGTAAGTGAAAAAGTTTTTTTTTTTTTTTTTTTTTTTTTTTTTTTTTTTTTAGTAAACGGTCATTAATTGCCCGCCCGTAAGGGGGAGTGTTAGACCATTCTAGGCTATTGATTTTCAGTTGTTAAGGGCGCGGTCTACCGCAATTTTCATCACCATTATTTTATTTTTTATTTGTACCAGATAATTTTTTCTTATTTTAAATACAAAATGTGACTAAATTTGGCTCTTATGACATTTTTTTATCTCTTATAATTTTCGCGTAATGGCTTGTTAAAGTCATATTTTGCATGTTTCCGTTTTAACGACTACACTAAAACCAACTGATATAACAAACTCAAAAAAATCACAGTGGATAAAGACATTTCAGGCTACAATGTCATGCTCATAAAATTAAAGAATAAACATTATTTTTGTTTTTCTTTCTTTTTAAATATTGAATTTTTAAAATCTTTATTTTCAGTTTCAGCATTTTTTTAAATTCAAATAATTGTTATTATTTAATTGTATGAGCATGTCATTGTAGCCTGTAATGTATTTATCCACTGTGTTTTTTTTAGTTTGTTATATCAGTTGGTTTTAGTGTAGTCCTTAAAAAACGGAAACACGCAAAATATGATTTTAACAAGCCATTACGCGAAAACTATGAGAGAGAAAAAAATTTCATAAGAGCCAAATTTAGTCACATTTTGTGTCTAAAATAAGAAAAAATTATCTGGTACAAATAAAAAATAAATAATGGTGATGAAAATTGCGGTAGACCGCGCCCTTAATCCATAACATTCATTCTAATTTTATTATCAAAATTGTTCCTTCGACAAACCATAGGGTGTATTCATGGTAAACTGCTCGACATAAATATTGGAATTTTTCATTGGTTTGTCATGCGGAATCATTGCAAGATAATTGTAGGCTTACTTTCAAGAGTTGTCTTGCAATGATTCTACATGACAAACTAATAAAATATATCATTATTTATGTCAAGCAGTTAACCAAGAATATATACTATGCTTTGTCGATGAGAAAATTTTGACAATACAATTTGAATAAATGTTATGGCTCGAAATCTGAAAATGCAATAAAACTAATACTCCCCCATAACACAATTTCGTTTGAACAATTTAGCACTTATCAAAACATTTTTGTTTCATAGACATTATCGCATACAATTGAATACCCTGCAAGCAAAGTCGCTGTATAAGATGACGCGTTGTTGTATATAACTGAGCACAGAAGATATTCATGATAAATGGACACAGAAACACAATCAATTTCAGCTCAACTAGGCAGCGAGGAAGTAGGTTTCGATGAATACTCGAGAACCTGTGATGAATACACAAACGTATAATGTTCTTTGACTGGTATTCCCGGTCACAAATCACTCACAAAAGTTAAGAAGTTTTCTAATAAATGTGTGCTGAAGCACTGCACACAACTCGTCGACCTGCGCGGGCAACCATCTTAAGAGGCCTCCCTACTGCGCTAACTGCGTTGTAGCATATTCTTATTCAATGGTTGCAGTGAGTTACGAGTGTTCTTTTTTTTTTACGAATCTGTTTAAAGCTCATTATATTTGTACATCTACGAAAAGAACCCACGTGGAATTACGTCGTAGTTTTAAAAATTCGGCACTTTTATATTAGAAACATCATTTTCAAGCCCTTCAACGGTCGAAAATTGCTTTTCCAGACTCCCGTATGAGTAAAAATAACAACCGGATTCTAAAAACACAACTATAGAAACAAGCGATAGACTCTGAACTAAGCTGCTCACAAATAAAACAATGTGGTCACCGTTTAAAGTCTCGTAGGTAAACTGATAGTAAAGCACTGCTCGCCAGCTGAGTAGCTTACACAGAGAGGCGATAATACATTACGTACGTCTGTTAGTGGCACACTTATCGCTCCTGCCTCATACACGCATACGCATCTATCTAGGGAGGCACCTTAAGAGGACGTCGTACATAATTCAACGCTAAAAGCATTATTCTATAACTGTAGGTTTCTTGAAGCCAATTTGCGAAAATGAAACAATAGCAATCCTAGACAATAGTATTAGCCAACGGTTTAAACAAAATTGTTTCCAGTGTTACAAACTTCTTAGGCACAATCTCTGACGCCGGAACCTCGTGCATTTAACTGCGACGCAAGAGATCACGCGTAACGAATTAGTAATTCTGGAGAAATACTTACTCATAAAGTTGGCAAATATCAATATCCAGGATTGTCATTGAGTATTTTATCCATACTGGCTTTAAAAAAAATCGTAGAAATCAATTGATGTTTTCAGCGTTTATTTATCTACCACGCACTCTTAAGGACTAAAGATGTTTGCAGGCTATCGCGGCCATTGTAGATGTTAATGCCTTGGCTTTCGTGGTGAAGTCACGTCTTGTGCAGTGGTAGATGACACCGACATTTCTGCCTCGCATTGCAGCAGGCGTCTTCAGGCTTCATTCTGCCTCAACCTCGAAAGCAAAGATATTAACATTCTAAGGGTGTTAGTAGAGAAAAATCGTAATTTTATATCCGTTTGAAATACTGTTAGTTTTGTAGATGCTACTCGAGAATATTTTTGTTACAAAATAAATGGCTCGGCCAGTGTTTCCATAATGGTTCTTCAAAGTCAAAATTTGCATATATTTACTTCACAATAAACGTTAAGTAAAATGAAGATATTCGCTTTGAAACTGAATGTTACGGGCTATGGCTTGAAGTATATACATGTGTTTGTATTCTTTCATATTTGCCTGAAGTAGGAAACAATTTCAAAATTTTTTTAGAAACTTAAAAATATTTTTGTAATTAATTTTATAAAGTCTTAGCACGTTACATGTGGTTTCAATGTGAATTATTTCGTTTCATTACTGTAATTGGTTTTCACGGTTGTGCATGAAGTAAAATCTTGCAAATTTTGACTTTGAAATGCCAGTATGGCAATAATGGCTGTGCTATTTTTTTTGTGCTAGTAAAACGTATCCTCGAGTAACATCTAGTAATCTAATGCAATTTTATGTATAGATTATATATATATATATAATCTATACATAAAATTGCGTTAGATTCAACTGAGGATATATATATATATATATATATATATATATATCCTCAGTTGAACACCTTCAACCAGCTTTGTAATAACCCAAAACTATGTTTTATCGATTCTATGGTATGTACTTGCTTTATTCGAAAAAAGGGAAACGAGGTTTTTCGAAATTTTAGAGTGGATTAGTAGACAGTCCCGTCGCCTCCTACCCCCGCGATCGGGGTTCGATTCCCGGCGGCGTCGATCCCGATTTTCTTTTATCACGTGGGAAACGTGGTGAAAACTGCCTTTGGTTAGTGTTTTCTCGGTGTATTCCATTTTCACCCTTGTATGCCGTTACTATTCCTCCGTAGGTTTATATTTCAAATTATTCCTTGGGGAAGGGCGAACGGCAAATGGATTTCGGTCTAGAAATGAAGTGACGTGAAGGGACAACTCATACTTGCCTGAGTCAGGATTCGAACCCAGGGCCCCTCTCACCGTAGACCTTCGACTAAACCGACTATGTTACGGAGGCCGGTCTGCGTTAGGGGCGTGAAGACTTGGCATAGGGTATAATTCCCTGTTGTATATTATTTGTTAACAGTATGTATAAAAGTTATTAATTAGAAAGAAAAAATATAAAGTCTTCGGCAGAGCTGTATTTGGTGGCTTACATATGAAAGGTAAACTAATGTGTCCATCAGCTCAGGCCGCCAACTAGTGTGCAGAGTTTGGTTGACAAGAGTTTATAACTCAACATATGTTAGTGATTTCTGCTAAGAAATAACACTGGAAGATCGTTACAGCCGTGTATACAGTTTACAGATGCTTCAATAATCTATGCATATTTTCTCGCGCCCGAATCTGGTGAAAATGTGTGTATTTGCGGACTTTTTTATGCATTTTTGTCTTGGTTAAAAATATTTTTTTAAGGTTTGGGCGAGACTTCTGCGCCAAATGACTGACGTTTCAGTTATATATTAGCTCATTAAGTTTTATCTTGTTGAACTAGGTAGATCTGGAGTCTGTATTGTTTTGTCTGTATTCTCTTCCTGAAATGTAGTAGAGTAATATTAGTCAACAAATTATTTATATACAATTTTAAGTCCTTTTCTCTACCTGTGGATTTGATGGAATTTCTTAAAGTTAAAATACGAAACAGTCTGCGCCTGTGAATACCGGTACTGCAACCCGCATGTCACGCGTAATTCCTTAGTTGCCGCTACGGCAGGCGTCTGTTAGGCCACGACTCGTAGTTGGGCGTAGTTATACAAAAAAGGAACCAAACCACGGTCCAGTGAAATTGATATATTAAAGGTCTAAGTCTATTGTGCTTACATAATCCTTGTGTAACACGTGTTCATGGCCTCGTTTCGTTCTTAATATATTTTTATTTTACGCGTTTTTAATTTTCTAGGACATACTTAGAACCTTCTCCTATTTGGTAGGAGGGTCTCAAAATAAATTACTTTGCTTGTTGGTTCGTTTACTTTTGCAGAACTATGTTTAGTTTACAATAAAATCGTGTTTTTTGCACAACCTAATAAGAATCACTACATTGCTTTGACACAAATTTAACCAATGTTTACTAGTTAACTGCCCGCAGCTTTGTCCACGTAGGTATTTAATTTAATGCGATATTTTTTTGTACCTCGTACCTCCCTTGCTTCCCCTACGTATAGATTGTTTTGGGCGCATGACCTAAAGTCTCGCCAAAGTTTCATCGTGATCGGATGGATGATATACCAACACATACGTTACAAACATTAATTTATACACACACGTTATCTGTATATGAATTTGTGCCTTAACTTTTTCGTTAGTAAACCCAACATTTGTTGTAGATTTTTACGCTTAATGTTTTTTTTTTTTTTTTTTTTTTTTTTTTTTTTTTTTTTTTTTTTTTTTTTTTTTTTTTTTTTTTTTTTTTTTTTTTTTTTTTTTTTTTTTTTTTTTTTTTTTTTTTTTTTTTTTTTAAGCGAACTTGGATTATTTATCATAGAGCCTTCGTATAATTGGCATTGAACAACTGCGCAGAGTGTAGACATTTTTCAGAGCATGAACATTAGAGTACTTTGTAACAATGCAGATAATCTGCAGACTATTCACGATAAAGTGAGCACTTTTGAAGCTCTGTGCCACAAGGAAAAAGTTTGGAAAATTTTCTAAACATAAAATGGAAGTAGTAAACTTGTATGTGGTATTGGAATTTTAACATATCCTATTACTTAATTCTCGTACGGAGTTGGCAGTCTTCCTATACGTGCTATTTTCTCGTTTACTTAAATGGGATGCGTGCCATGAGTATATGCGAAATTTGTTCTTCATATGCAAGTTCTCAGCGTTCCTACACATCGTTGTTAATTTTATTTCCAGCAAATTTTTTAACCATCTCTTAATACTAAAACAAATGCTTGTGGCCACCACAAAATATTTTGTCAATATGTACCTCACGAAATTAATTTTGTTGCGATAAGAAAATGTGTTCTTGTTCGTAGTAAAGTTTTGCAGTGACTACAAAAGTGTTGTAACCACATTTTTTTTTTTTTTAGCAGATTAAGTATTTCACATGTCACTGATACTTCCAATGTTGATGCTTAAAGAAACAATGTAGGTAAGGCGAAAGGGTTTAACGGCCTTTAACAACGAGGCCTTAAGAGCCGGCGAGGGTGAAGTGAGGTGAATATACCCTTGACCGGGACAAGATTCGAACCCAGGCCTGACACCGTAGACCAGCGCTAACGGACTATGCTACGGAGGAGGCTGGTGAATTACAATGGACGGTAGCGTTATTAAACACAGCAGTATTTAACATAAGATTTAACTTGCATGTTCTACAACCTAACTAGCGACAATCGCACATAGCGATAAGCACGAACTGAAGACAAGTTTTAGTTTGAAGAAAAGTTGTATCAAGATAAACTTTTACTTAATACTGATATTGTGTAAAAGGTTTGGTCAATAAGAAGCCCTGAGTGTGATACTGTGGTTTCGCACGAGAGGCTAAATCAGCAGAGAATAAAGAACTTGTGTTTGGCTTGGTTATACAAAAAACCAGTCGTGTGTGTGTGTGTGTGTGTGTGTGTGTGTGTGTGTGTGTGTGTGTATATATATATATATATATATATATATATATATATATATATATATATATATATAAAGACAGGGTTGTTTTGTTTCGAGGTGACAAAACTGCCACAGTATAAACGAAAATATTTCTGCATGAAAAGTCTTCAGGTTTATTGAAAATTGCTATAACATTATTTAAAATTTTTAACATTATGTTTTGTCAACTGCATCATCAAAAAAATGCTCAACAGTAAAAGCCAAATATTCTTGCTTCTTATTACTAATCTATAACTATTGTAACAGGCCCACATCGCTTGTGGTTGTCTTTATGATAGTCTTAACAGAACTACGTATGCGGCAGTTTAATGTCAATTGTGGACAGGCTTAAGACCATTATAAAATGCGATTATTATTCCTCACCAGGCGGCCTGTGAAGTATTCACTTAACCGTGAACAGCTAAGCATGTTTCTCTTTGACTGGATGTGGTTTTTTGGACATACTATATTGCTATGCAAATGTCTAGTAAAAGAAAAAATAAAGTGAATAAGAAAACATAAATTAGCAGAGTATGCTTTAGTCAACAGGATACATATTATATTCCATAAATTGAATAGAGCCAAACAAAACAAGGATCAACAAACAAAAACCCACAGTAGAAAGAAAAAAAGTCAGAAAGTCAGACAGCATGGATATGAGGCGTTCTTTGGAAAGAACACAAAGGTTAAATACATGAACCGCGAAAATACGGACACACGATGAGACGAAACAAAACACAGAGACAAGCAGACTTCTACATGGAGTATGTCTAAGGAACTACATTCAATCATGCACTCCCATTGCACAACTCTTTCAAAGATCATGTTTATCTTGGCAGAAACGAGAGCAAGAAAGGAAATTGACGTAGGAGATACTTCTACTTGTTACTGTTTTCCATGGAGTCTTCTGAAAATACATAAAACTTATTTCGTGTTTGTCATATTGCATCCCTGACTAGGAGATGTTTCCTTGAACTAAGGTAGTTAGCTAATGGTAACACCGGCAAGCATGCCAACTGCTACATCACCACTACGCGCGTAGCAGTTTCTTCATTCCATTTATTTTCTACAAGCTCAAGGTCGGTTGCAGAGTCAAGTGAGGAAAATCTTAAGATAGAGGTGAAACTAAGGAGAACTTGAGTGAAATCTGAGAATTTATCGTTTGCAGTGCAGTCAGGAAACTGAGATATCTCAGTCGAGGTAAAGTGTTGCCACAACATTCGCGAGAAAAATAATTTATCTTCATGCACTGACTTGCGAATGTAGCTAAGATGTAGGTATTTTAATTTCCATTTATAATGCACAAAACTTACATGACGGCGATTTGATCATTTGTAATTTGTGTTTTGCATAATGAAAAGCTGAAAAAAAGGGTAAAATAAAAAATTAGAAAAAAAATAAATTCCTTGATTTTGTTTATAGACGGTATCGTAACAATTTTGTTCTAAAATAAGTCACTTTAAACAAGACATGTTTCATGTAAAAATGTACATCGAATATAAATTATATCGTAGATACCAGTCCGGTGTCTCTTTTCCGTCGTGGTTATGTTCCTCTTAAATATTACCAATATTATTCTCCCCCATGTAGCATTCTAACCTCTATTTACGGCCGCCATGTTTACTTTGCAGCTTGACAAAATTTTACTACGGAAGGTCTAAAGATACATTACGAATTCATCTGTTTAAATTTCACTCACTTTTCGTCTCTGCAATGAAAATTTCTGATTTCACTCAGAGACCATAAATTTTACTCAATATGACTGTACAATCGGCCCTTAAGCTTGTTGGTGGATAATGTGAAGTAAAATTGGACGTCGTTTCGTCAGTAGACAAGCTATTATATTCAGGAATACAGCAACATGGCCATATTTTTATAATCATACGCGGCATGACATGAATCAGCTTGATTTAAAGATAATAAAATTATCTTTGTTAAACGAGCATGTGCTTAGTAGTTGCGTAATGGAAGGTGTATTTAAAACTCTCTGCAGTATCTTCCAAACTTCAGGTCACGGTCGTAGAAGAACAAGTCTGGACACTCGCCTATTTACCAATTTATTTTACTTGACCACCTTGTTTGGTTGTAGTTCGCCAAGTTACCGACAGTGTTGTGCGTCTTTGGCGCTGCAATCAGGGCGGTCGGGCTCAAATTCCGCAATAAAGATTGCTAAAGCCATGCTTTAGGATTTTGAACGAAGGAAGCATTTCATAAATTGATAAAAATAATACGTTTTGATAAATTGTTTATCTTAGTGGGATGGAAGTGGGCGGAGTTTGAGCCCGACCGTCCTGATTGCAGCGCCAAAGACGTACAGCATTATCGGTAACTTAGTGAACTGCAGCCAAACAACAAGGGGGTCAAGTTTCCAGGCGAGTGTCCAGACCTGTTCTTCTACGGCCGTGCTTCAGGCAGACAAGCTTGTTAACAATTATATAATACGTAAAACGTATCGACAGCATTACTATCACGGCGAACTCTCCGCTATTCTTAGATATCTTCTAAAAGGGCGCCGGCTGCCCCAAATACCAAACGCATAACTGTCATTTAACAACCATGCAATATTACTGAACTCAGTTTGCGAATGAGTATCATTTAAGAATGTTTTCAATTTGAAGTGGTAGTTTCCGACTCCACTATGTTTCTTTGGTCAGGTGAAAACAGGCAGAATGAGCATTTTCATAGTGATATTATTTTATTGGGAAATGTTTCAAGTTATTTGAAGTGTCGTAATGAAATGCAGCATTCTGTTTTAATTACGTTCTAAAATGACAGGACGACAGCTGAGTCTGATAGGGGCAAACTGACATCTCAAAAGACTGCACACCAATTCAGTGATTTGAGCGTGTAGGTAATCATGTATTAAGACCCTTTCAAACGATCAAATATTTATTGAATTCAATTTCTTGAATTCATGTCAGTATATAGCACAACGATGCAAGAAATTTGGTTCAATAAATATTGAAAGGAGCTCTTGAAAAGTTATGACACGATTTGTAAACAAATGCTGCATAAAATGAATAATGTAGCTATTTTTACAAATATTTACTAATCGTGCACGACACAAAAATATTTGGCCAAGACAGTACACAATGTCTTATTATTTAATTATGTATTATTTAAAACAAATAATGGATGGATTTATTTTTAAAATGGTTTAATTCCTATACAGAATTCAAATATTATGTTGTTTAAATTTATAATGACAGAAAAACCTCTATTCTGATTCAAAATATTTTGATTTAAGACAATTTGACAATTTCAAACTTGTTCGAAACGGAAATCTTAGACGAAATTTAGCCATTCAATAAATTGAAAGACAAAATTTCTGCGGTTATGGCGTCAGTATGGCATCACGACATTCAATAAATTGAAATCAACAAATTTGACTTAAAATTGAATCAAAATTTGATCGTGTGAAATGGCCGTTAGACGCACGTACCTGACTCGCCGTTACTGTTCTTGACTTCGGGCCAGCAAGATATGTCCATGCAGATGGCACTTTATGTATTTACCACTGCGCAGGAAATATGACGTGCAAAATGGCAGTATCGCCATCGGCATATCGTCAGGGTAAAAAAAAGGCTTGTTCAAGATATTTCTGACGTTCCTTTGGAATTAAGACTTAGTTCAATGTTATTTATGTAGTGTAACGTAACTTTATTTTGCGCAGTTAGGTTTAATTTCAACCTTTTTTTGCTTGGGAGGAAGTGGTGCACATTTTAAGAAACTAGCTTTTCCGGACATGTTTACGAGCAAAGCAAAGATTTTGGAAGCTCTGCCAGAGATGCTTTCAGCGTGGGCAGAAGGTAGAAGGGGCGGAAGGGTAAATATGGGTCACGAGAAGGGGAATATATGGGATACCCTGTCTTGAGTCGTGTTTCATTTATTGCTGGCATTACTAGGTCAAGTGGAATGCTCAGTGCGAATAGGAACTTCACGGGTTTACATAGTCTATGATACTTTTTACATTCATGTTATGTGCCAAGATTAACAATGCTGATTGAAGTGTTTTGCAGCAACATAGTTTTGATGTTCTGGCATTATGAAAGATTTCGTACAACGTTAAAACCTTGTGTTGTGTAAATGCTGTTTGCCGAATGTGCTAATAGTGGCAATAGTATTACGGTCAAGTCATATCACTCAGCAGAATTTGTAATATATTTAAAATATGTTTTATTATATCAACATATGTTCATTTTTGAGAGTTTTGAAACTTTTCTATTGGTTTTCAGTTACACGGAAGTTTTCATATTAATAATAGTTAAGCTGGCTACAAAACGGCTCAAAACAAACTTTATGGAGTGCTCACTTTATCATGAACGGCCTATACTTGTAGTTCTTATATAACTGATTTTAGCTCTCAATATATGCCCAGACTGAAATGATGCTTTGTATTGAAACGAAAAATTTATACAGAACATAGTTTGTCTAGGCAACTGCTGATTGGTCAAACCAATAATAATATAAGTACTTAGTCATTAAGGCCGTGCTCTGTCTCTACTTTTTGGCGATATTAATTTTTTACGCCTTAACGATAGCAGATATCAAAAATCTGTCTGGCAGTTTGGTTTAAAATCGTCTTCTCCATGTTCTCTGATTATTTTTTCAAGACGGTGAATACTATGATTTTAGCCAATTTTGTAATTAACCAAACTTTGGTTGATTTTTTAGTATAATTTCTTGCTTTGAAAATAGATATCATGGCAAAAATTTATTTTAAACAGAACTTTCACACAGGTTTATGATATCTGCCCTCGTTTCAGTTTATAAAAAAAATATCGCAAGAACAGTAGAAACTAAAGAGTACGGCCTTACGTAATGATATACAACACGTGCTTACAAACGTATGTTCTGAAAGTGTATGTGAACTCTAAAGTTCTTACAAACTCCTCGTAAATACAGTTGCAACTACCTTTTATTTCTTGGCCTATGCTAGAGTTTTAAATCGCATGGGATTTGGAAGCCGAACGGTTTTTTTTTTTTTTAGGACATGGAATAAGGTTTTTTTGGATCTTACTTTAAATTAATGAATTGCCGAACGATAAAACAATCTCCATGTTCTGAAAACGAACACTCGGCTTCCAACTAGCATACGACTGAAAACTCGAGCATAGGCTCCCTAGGTAATTTTATGGAGGCACAGCGGCAACTCTAAAAGGCTCAGTGTGTAGTTTAAAAATTTCTCTGTTTTCCATGTTTTATTTGACCCGATTCCATTTTTGGAATGTAATGTTGTATATGTATCCTGTTGACTAAAGCATACTCTACTTATTTATGTTTTTTTGTCTTATTTTTAGTTCTCTGTTGACAGTAATTTAATTCGCAATGGAGTATGTCCAAGCAGCTGAATCAAGTCATGCACTCCCATTACACAGTCCTTTCAATGATCATGTAATATTTTTTGTGGATAAACACTTACCAATTGTAAACAACCTATGGCTGAGTTTATCCTCTAATAAATCATTAAATATTTATTAAAACATGAAATTCAAGGACTGATAACTATTTTCCTTGGGTGTATATGTAGGCTTCAGGTTTGCAATGCGTAGTTGTCACTACTTTCCACTAGGATTCGCCTTCCTAAATACTTGATTGGAGTTTTCGAACAGCCTCGATATATGAGTGTATATTATTAACGCACTGTATGCAAGATGTCGGATACTGCTGCATAGTAGGTACACCGCGGGAATCCTAGGTTAAATTAGAATGAATGAAGAGATTTTCGTCAGTGCTTCTGGTGAAGGGTGACATGAGTATGGAGTAACGCCGGAATGGAGGGGCGGGAGAAACGGGAGATAACCCGCCCGGCACGATTTCTACATGCGAGGGATCGACCCCGCTGGGAGTCGAATCCGGATTGCCTTGGTGGGAGGCGAGAGGTCTGGCCCCTCGGCTACAGTGACAACTGGCTAAATTAGAGACAATTGTGGCGAAATGTTGTACGATAGCATTTCAAGTGCACAATGTGGCAACTTAAGGGGGAGTGAACCCTGTCAGACCTGTTTTACGGTTTTTATTATAAATCAGGGAATAGACACATTGTTTTACTTTTTTCACGCTGACAAGGCATAGTTTATTGTTTCATTAACTTTTTGAATCCATATGGCATTGTTTCTGTTAATGTTGCGGCCTCTGTAGCCACTCCCGTAAATAAAGCAATTTTTCCTGTTCCGCTTTTTCCCGTTGCAAAATAATGAATATATTATGGTTCCAGCAATTACAGAAAATCGATTAAGTTTGTATCTATGCCTTGTCGTGACAAAAATGTCGATACATCGACTGGAACAGAAGTTATCGAGAAGAAACAGATAAATCCAAGGTGGTAGGGATCAATACCCCTTAACATGGTATTAGACCAGACCCCTTTTGCTTCACACATATATTAATTTCACTGTTTGGACTATTGCGTACGGATCCCGAGCACTTTTATTGTATGTAAAGTACATAGAATGTAACTTGGATGTGGAACGTAAGAGAGGACTTTCTGTGTGCTATGTTGCCACATTGTGCCCAAAAAATACCATCGTACAACATGTTGCCACTGACATTTTGGTCTCCAGTTCAGAACATGATTCATGTGGTTTGTTAATTTACGGCCGTTTATGGACATCCTATATATTTCTCTGTAATACTCTTATCAAGTGCCTACTTTACCATGAAGAGTCTATAAGGCCACTTCGAAGGTCACATAGAACACAGTTCAGAAGTCAACCACGTGACCTTCGACGACGTAACCGAGGTGTATATTTCTCCTGACCGAGGAGATTGGCGGCAGATCCCAGGTAATGACACGCCCCTGGGGCCTGCCTGACCTTGAGCGAGGTTCGCAGGTATGTATATATGAGACTGGAGTTTCAACTGCGATGAAGCGTCTTCTGTATCTTCTTCGAAGTAGCCCTTCACTTATGTCCTGTTTTAGGCAACTATAAAGCATGCTCAGGGGACAGATCCAAGGATAAAGGATGGTGGGGTGGTACGAGTGATCTTCCCCCTCCCCTTAACCACAAAAAAATATTTTTATAATTTTAAGATCTTAAGAGTGCGCGTAAGATAAATAAACGCTGAAAACATAAATTAATTTCTTCACTTTTTTCGAAACCAACATGGATAAAATACTCAACGACAATCCTAGATAATGGTATCTTCCAACTTTATGAGTAAATATTTATCCAGAATTAGTAATTCGTTACGCGTGATCTCTTGCGCCGCAGTTAAATGCACGAGGTTCCGGCGTCAGAGATTGTGCCTCAGAAGTTCATAACACTGTAAACAATTTTGTTTAAAACGTTGGCTAAAACTATTGTCTAGGATTGCTATTGTTTAATTTTCGCAAATTGGCTTCAATAAACGTACAGTTATAGATTAATGCTTTTAGCGTTGAGTTATGTACTACGCCCTCTTAATATTTAACTTGCTGATGCACCATTTCGGGACAAGGGTTTATTTATAAAGAAGAATGTAGAACATGCCAAAGAAGTACCGGTTCGTCGCGGCTCTACCCTTGGTTTTTTTACACTCCCCCTCCCCCTCCTACAGTCATTTCTCTTCTAAAACTCCTCGCGGGATCTGTGCCTACTGAACGTACCTACAGTATTACGCTACTAAACTAAAACACTTCAAAATATGCTTCTATTTTTTATAAGGTACGCTTTTCAGTAACATTATATTAGGGCCATCTTAGAATAGTTGACGTGATTTTTCAAAAATAAAATTACACCCGGACTCTTAAAATATAAAAATATAAACCTTACGTTGGCCAACAGCCACAAATAATCTTCCAGGGCCACCTCAGAAAGTGCCACTGAAATCTGCTGATTACAACAAAACTACTGTAGGCCTGCTAAGAGGTCCGCATGAAGGGCGATGTGGTTCTTGTCATGCGCTCTAGCGTGGCCCTTATCATTCTCCTGTTTCCGCGTCCCAAATGAGAAAAATTACATCCAACCTATTTTTCCCTTGATACGGGGAAGAGAGTTCTTGAAAGCGCTCAGGAAAATATTCTAGAACCATTCCACGTGTCTTCATACTGAAGAATAGATGTTGAGAACCTGTTCACGCCTGGCCGGTTTCTACTTCACACGCTTTTATTTAACTTGCTTCGTTCGTATGTTTGTATTTTCGGTTACAAATTTGCGATCAATCTTTCAGGCACTTGGCTGGCATCCGATAGAGCTGAAATTCGGTAGACCTATGTAACTTTGGTGACAATGCAAATATAGGTTATTCGGGATAAAGTGAGTACTAAAAATTTAACCTTTGAAAAATATCACTAGCAGTTGTTGCACACCTTATTGCTTGTATGGTTGGCAGCGAAATTACGCAGTTTAGTTCCGTGTGTTCCCTATTTAAATACAACACAAACAAAACCAACCGAAATCGACATAATTGTATTCTATATTATTAATAAACTTAAGTTTAACTATCGGTTCATACTGACTACGCAATTTATTTTACACGCTCAAACATCAAGTGATGTGTCCAGTGAGGTTAGACATGTCCCGTCGTTAGCCGTTACGTGCGAAAATATACGAATTATCTGGAAATATAAGTTTAGAAGGCTTTTCAGAGTGCTTGCTTGATCACGAACCACCTTTAATGTGGTACCATTGAGCTGTTCTGATAATGGAGCGTGCATGTGGCCATAGGAACTCAACTACACAACATGACCCCGTTATAGGCTCATTGGGTTTGTCTTCGACACGTACAAGGAGATAGATGTAGGTTGTGTCCAGGATTTGGTGGTAATACTCGCAACAGCAAAATCAGCAAAATGTCTACAGTGAATCTTAACAAAAACAAAAAATTGAATACTATTTTGATTTTTACTCATAATTGAAAGTACGGCGATATTTTTTTCTTTATTTTGAATTAAAATAAATTGTAAAATAAATTGACGGTTCATATTTTATGTTAACTGCAAATGATGGGTTGGGAACATGAAAAGTAGTATATAGTTAATAAAGTTTGATTTTTAATGTGATAGTTGATTTCGTCAGTGTTTGAAAATGGCGCCTGTAAATGCTGGACAAGTTTTAGATATCGTTAAAGATATTTTATTGTTAATACATCAGAAGGTGCCATGTGAATAATGTTAACCAATAAATATAACCGAACAAACAAAAATTATTCTCTTAATGTATGTTCAGTGTGGATTTATGTATTCCATATTTGAATTACAAATATACATTTTCTTATCTAATGTTTTTTTTTCTATTTCCTCCCTTGCCTTGTGTGCTATTGCAATATTTGGGTGTTTTCACGAAATATTTATCAGTCTTTTATACACTATTTGTGGTATTTCCGACATAAACAAATCAATAATTTACGATTTTGAAGACTTAGCTAAGTTATTTTAATTAGTTTAGTTTTATTGAACCTGATATAATTAATGTGTTGCTTCTGTATATAAATAGCATATTCTATTTTTTTTTTTTTTTGGAATTGACAAGACATATCTGTATTTTTTTTATTCATTTTCATTTTTCACAGCAGCTACGCACAGCCCTTCTAAACTTAAAGAAACTACACCGTGTTAATGAAATTGTTACTGCATAATGACTCTTATTGGCATTGCAGTGTTACTAAATTTCTTATTGCTGACTGAATGACTTATTACAAATGCAACGGATAAAAACTTAAGTGGACATATTCGTGGCGAAATGTGTAAACAATTCTCCATTGTTATTTAGATAACAATTGCATTCGAAATGCATTTTCCTGCCTTAAAAGTATTTAGTACGTGTTATTTAAAAAAAAATGTTCGTCAAACTTTACCACACGTTTATTTCCGAAGTACTTGGTTTAAGCCGTGATGTAAACAATTGTATTACTCTTCGTATTGTTTATTTGAGACCACTCAAAAACAAAACGTACAAACACTAGCATACAGTTTTTCTCATGGCTGATAAACGCACGGCAACCGTGTGTGTTGTATTTTTAAGGTTAAAGCATGATGGCGGTTATCGGGTGGATTACAAATGACATCATGGGACAATACCGACATTTTCCGTTGTTGATTAAACCTAATTTTCTACCACTGGACTTGCTGCTCTCTTCGATTTAAAGCAAAGCGACGGAACACATTTTTCAGGGTATCCGGCTTCAGTTGTAATGCTTTTGTTGTTAACTGTGTATAGGCGATTCGGGATAAAGTGAGCACTTAAAAAACCCTGCTAAATTTCTATTTTCAGCCAATTCGTATCGTTCCGCGCTTAACGACAATTTAATGGAATTGGCTAACCTCTATGGACACTTCACTTAATACTTGCGCGTTTAAGATAAATTATGCAATCGGTAGGAACCTATATAGGTTGATAAAAATACGTTTATAATTGAAAACACATATGTCAAATAAGTTGATTTTATTGCAGTATTGTTGCATATAAATAGGAAAATACACAGAAGTACGGCAATTCGTTGCCAACCATGCAAGCAGTAAGGAACCTATTGTTAATGTTATATTAAATGCAGTAATGGTTAGTGATATTTTTCAAAGGTTAAATTTTTAGTGCTCACTTTATCCCGAACGACCTATGACATTCTGTATACAAGTGTTCTTCGGGTTCCCCGAGCCGACGTGGCACGAAGGTTGCCGAACAGCGGCGAAGTAGGCTCGGCGGGGAAGCTGGTCAGTGAAGCTATCTGGACGTTGGCCGGCAGCGTCAGTGTTAGCACAGACGTAGTGTTGGAGTGGAGAGCGACACGACCAGACCAGAAGAACACGTCCATAGACATGGGCCACGACGCTAAGGTACTGTACGTCGACACACTTTACCTGTGACGTCACGACCAGCTGTGCCGGTTTGGCAGCATGTCCACGCCGCGCGACTATTTTTGCAACACTCGGGCTGCTTGGGTCCGGCGAGCGACCTCGTGGGAAGCGATGTTGAGAGACGTGCGGCATGAATCTTACGTACAGTCTGCGCGCGCAGCTCTTTGAGTCACTTGGAGGCCATGCATTATTTATTAATTTATTATGTAGCATCCTGTGGTTGTGTATAACACTTACAGTAGATACAGTGAATACAATAAACACAGAAAAGATGGCAGAATGCTGCATATACAATACAATGTTCAAACAATTTTACATACATTTCACAACAGTAGCTTGACAGAAATGTCCACACATTAATTTTTTTTTTTTGCATACATAAGTCTATGGTTAAATTGATGTATTTATAGCTATAATTCAGTGTTTGGTATTTATATTTATATACTCAGTAACTGAATAGAACGCTGCATTTTTAGATATGATTTAAATATTTTGATTTAAATTTAGTTAAGTGTGTGAAACTGTCAGCTTTTTGCAAAGACTGCGGTAGGTTATTTAATAGTTTGATACTGCTGTAATAAGTTTTTTTTTGCGGATAGTGAAGTTCATATTTGATACTGGTGTAGTTAATGGTGATTGCGCCTATTGTAGTTGTTGATCTCCTTGTGTGTGGTATAGTTAGTGTTTTTGAAGACAAAGATTATGGTATGAAATATATAGAGAGAAGGCAGTGATAATATGTGGAGTTGTTTCTCGCACTTATAGACTCGGACAGGCTCGTAGCCAGGCGTACGGGGGTAAGTACCTGTCATCTTTGAGGTAATCAATTGTTCAATGCAAGTTCCATACAATGAGTTTTATTAGAATTCCCCGTCTGACATGACACTCATATTACCATCTTAAGACTTTCTAAATTTCCACATCTTCACTACATTTCTTAGTTTTTGACTCGTAACCTTCCAGAGGAGGAAAGTAAATTTTTTTCTACAAATGGTCACAGGTATACTATAAGCTATAGTAGTAAACCAATATTTAGACATTTCAAATTAGCCTATTTCGTTGCCGACTCAGAGGCCTGTTAACATCTTGTGCACTGATCTAACCGTGGAACACTACTGTATTATTTCTTTAACTTTAATTTGCGTAATTAGATAATTATATTGTGCAACTTACCTGTTTCGGATAATTTACTTTGCTAATGCAAATTCAGGTGTAATTACATACGTCTTACTGTGCATTGTACTACTATGCTTGGTAACATGTTCATTTATTATGACATTATTTCTTACCAGTATTATGAAGATTATCAATGTAGTTTTCTTGGCTGATGATTATAGTACATTTTTTGGACTGTTTCCCCGAGTTTCGTTTCATTACAAAACATACTGTGTGTTATCGCCTAGGTTTCATGACATTAATATATCTCTATTAAAGCTGAAACTATTTATTCCTGCTGTTATTTGTACAAACTGCACCACAAATCTCACTATTTTTCTCACCGGATTATTCTGTCTGTTTTTTTTTTCCTTAATCTGTTCCCCTGAACATAGCTATGCATGTGTTATTGCAGTTTGCTTGGCGCCAACGTGTAGGCCACGATTATCGGCAACAATTTTTTTTACCCCATTGAAGTGCTGCGTGGAATTCTTTTGTGTCTATTTTTTTTGTAATGAGTTGGGCCGGGGGGGGGGGGGGGGGGGGGGGGGGGGGGGGGGGGAGGAGAGTGAGCGAGAGAGGAGTATTTTCTGAAGATTTCACTGCGAGCAGAGAAGCAGTTTGTCATGGAGGAAGCTGCAGTATACGCACAGTTGTTGTGTAACACACACACTAGCAGCGAGGAGGATAATACCTCTGCTACGTGTACAGCCTCGGAACGTCTCGGAGCAAATTATCATTACAATAAGCACAGGGAAATCTTATACCAACTTTTGAAAACAGAATTAAGACACCGCACATCCTGCTATACTAGCAGTGCTTCAGCGATTGGATCGTAAATGTGAAAGTTTACGTGATGAAATGTCCGTTAGTATAATTAATTTAGGACATAATTTAAGATTAGATTTTGCTGCCGGTTCGTCGAGTCTACGTGCTGAAATGGCTACTCTTATGGCTGATCTACTGCCAGATATCTCAACCATGCGAACTAACGTGCAAAATCACGGCACACAAGTCAAACAGCTTCCACATACAGTAACTGATGCAGACAGACCTAGGTAAATTTAGGTTACAAAATGACTCGCACTACAGAAATAAAAAGAAAACAATTAGTTCAGTAGGTCTAACTTAAAAATATCAGTAGCCACTTAACTGTCTAACCTTCAGACACACACCTAGGAAAAAATAGAGTACAGAACTCGGTTCATAACTTGCAACGACAATCAGAAATGAACACCATAACGATTAGGATCGAAATGAGCTTACTACAAATATAAATACACAAATAGCTGTACTTGGAACACTCTTGTCTGAATGCGAGCAGAGTTACGCACCCTTGTCAGCTGACTGCAGTCTTGATATCCTAGGAAATGTTGAACGACATGTAGATGACCGGCTTAAGGACTCTGCCTACCTCAGAGCTCCGGCGGCAGCAAGGATAGGGCATTACAGGTTAAATTATATTCCTGAATATCTCGGTCACTTTCAAACCTACGTATATGCCACCACTGACTTTTTTGTTCAGTATGATACGGCCCACACTGCTACGGAATCAATTAGCAAGTTATAACAAAACCCTGAAAACTATGAGCAAATAAGTGTTTTCATGCCGATTAAACACTCGAAACCCTGTATTCATAAAACTATTTTTACATTTTCATTTACGTCGCAGTATTCTCCTCTTATCAATGCAGAAAATGGTTTTCATCCGAAAGCGATATCTCAAAGGGTGACAGAGCTACACGGAATTTAGTTAACATGTAAAACCCTATCCTTGCTCCCGCCGCGCTCCGAGGTAGGCAGGAGCCTTAAGCACACCGAGGGAGTCGTCCACAAGAACTGGGAATATTTTGAAAGAAATCTGACTGCTGTCAACCACAAACTCTCTTATGGTAATAAAAGAGTAGATTCTATCATTACTAATTGACACAAACCCATTTCCTGTAACTTGGAGAGACAGTAACTGCTATCCATAATACCTTTACAACAATTGAGGGGGCACCATCTAACACATGTCAATTGCCATTTGGAACTTTGAACCTTATTACACCAGTAACATTTCGTAATCAAGCCACCGTCTTATAGATGGTTCGGGATAATGTGAGCATTCAAAAAAGCCCTGCTAAATTTCTATTCTCAACCAATTCGTATCTCTCCGCGTGTAACGGCTAACAATGGGACGTGTCTAACCTCTTTGGACACGTCACTTTATGTTTGCGCATGTAAGACAGTTGTGCATTCGGTAAAAAAAAAAGTTTATTAATTACGTAAAACACAAATGTGTCGATTTCAGTTGATTTTGTTCCAGTATTGTTGCATTTAAATACGGACATACACGGAACTACATTCGGCAATTCCCAGCCAACCGTACAACGCGTAAGGTAACTATCGCTAACGTTAAATTATATGCAGTAACTGTTAGTGATATTTTTTCAGAGGTTAAATCTTTAGTGCTCACTTTTTCTCGAACGACTTATACATCACCCGGCTAAGCATTGGTCAGGTTTGCCAGTATTCCATTGGAAAAGCTTTGAGAATCCAGTTATGTATCTCCTTAAGTTAGAAGGATATGCTAAAGTATTTCAACTCGCAGATACAGATATTCTCAGATACTACAGTTTAAAATCCAATTAATTTTTCTGGTGTGAAATTAATAAATAGGGAGCTACCACTTTTAAATAGTTAAAAAAAATATTCCTAACCCGATACTGGAATGCCAAAATACGAGGTAACCTGAGGGCTAAGCTTCATTGTGAGAAATTTGATCCTAAATGGGGGAAAAAACCTAGAGGAGCGTTTTAGTACCATGCACGAGCAAACACGTTACTTGTCAGCCCCTTTGAATGACATCGAGTTCGCAGAGTTGATAATTACACAACTACACCTCAGTTCTGAGATCCTCTGGGTCGAAAGACCTTTTTCAAATCTAGAAGAATTTCGACAGCAGATTCTGCGTATCGACCAGCTAGAGAGACTGCAGATTAGCCAACTGTATAGAGAAGTTGACAGACAGAACCATAACTGGAGCAGTTTCTAGACTAACGTTTCTAAAAATTATGATGATCACAGAAGAGATAACACAGCCCACAATGTTAGAATAAATACTGCACAGGTTAAACTCGTTGTAAAATAATGAAATATCTAACACCAAGTTTCAGTCTGGGCAGCATCAGAATAGAAGTGTTCAGCCTAGATACCATGGACGGGGACAGAATTTCAAGCAGTGTTTTAACCCCACATTTTGGCATGGTTCAAACTACCGTGAAGGGTCAAGACAGAGATTACCAACCTAAAATGAATAGCAACTCTAATGATATGGAAGCTTATCATAACTATGTAGGTGATGCATCTGCATTTTCTAATAACCACCCTGTAGTACGCTATATATCTATGCCAAATGTGTTGCCTAACATTTCGCTGCCACAACCACCACAGGGTCATTACAGTTCTAACTATGCTGCAAGTCAAATGAGTCATCCAATGAACTATTTTGTTATTCCTCAAGTGAATAGTATAACTAACCACCCACCGAATGCTACCTCTATTAACTATCGTAATAGTGGAATGCCAGCTTACAAGACGTTAAAACTAGATGGAGTTAGTGAAATGGGTTCTCGAGCACTAACCACTAATCTGACTGAGACGGGGGCCAGCAACTTTAATCATAAGGGTTTACATGAGGACAATATCAAAACCAGTAATAGTAAAGAAACCAGTTATACAGAACAGTGTCCTACCAATAATTTAAATCACTCAGTGGTAGGCCTACCTACATGGTATACTTGTTTTCAAAATATATTAAATTATATGCTATAAAACATGCTACTGCACCTGTACTGTCAGAAAAGTTGAAAATATTTATTGAGGAGGTTGGCAAACTTATCTGTATCTATTATGTCTGATCGAGGTACTCAATTTACAGGAAAGAAATGGCAGGAAGGTCTACGGAAATAGGGTATTCTAGCAACTACTATTTCAGTTCATCACCCTCAGTCTAATACGATAGAAAGAACCACGAAGACTTTAGGCACAACACTAAGATTGTATTGTCATTAGTGTCAGCAAAATTGGAAGGACAAATTACCTTTAGTTGAGCTAATTATAAACCACACAGTTTAACTTTTGAGGCCCTCACTCAGCAGGGCTCAGTTCCCATCGCACTACCAACACCAGATGTGAATGTAGCAGCATCAACAGCTGAAGTTTCCACCGATCTGGATAACATCAGGCAAGATATCCATGATCTTATAAAAAGTTGACTTTCCAAAGCATCGGAAACCAGAATGTCTAAATCAACCCATTTGATCATAAATTACTTAGTTTCAAAGAGGACACTTTCCATAAGTTCCTATTGGGACAATGTTACCAAAAAAACTGATGTTTGACGGGCCTTATCGTGCGACTGCTGATATAAGATGAAATTGTTACGAACTTTAATAGAGTTTGAATGGCACTCCAGTAGGAAGGTAATACAGTTGAGAGCAGCTCTCACCACACCTATTACATGGATTTTACAGTAGAAATACCATAGTCGAACACATGAAGGGTGCGGAAACCACAATTTTCATCACCATGTTTTTATTTTTACATTTGTACCAGTTTTTTTTCTTGTTTTAGACACAAAACGTGATTAAATTTTGCTGTCATATAAATTTTATCTTGCATGGTCTTTTGCATAATGGCTCGTTAAAGCCAAAATTTGCATGTTTCCATTTTAAGGACGACACTAAAACTAACTCACTTACCAAACTGAAAAAAATTCACAGTGAATAGCGATATGATAGGCTACAAATTCAGCTATATTAAACCACAAAATAAAATAGTTTTGTATTTAAAAAAAAAAAATATAGATTTTTTCTTTAAATTTTTATATAATTTCAGCATTTTTATTTAAATACAAAACATTTTTATTCTTTGTTTTTATGGACGTGACATTGTAGCCTGCGATGACTTTATCCACTGTGAATTTTTTCGGTTTGGTATGTCAGTTGGTTTTAGTGCAGTCCTTTAAATGGAAACATGCAAATTTTGACTTTAAAAAGTCATTACGCGGAAACAATGAGAGATAAAAAATTTCATAAGAGCCTAATTTAGTCACACTTTGTATCTAAAATAAGAAAAAAATATCTGGTACAAATAAAAAAATAGAAACGTGGTGATGAAAATTGCGATATCCGCGCCCTTAACAAAGAAGTTCGTTCTCGTGTGACATTGAATAAATTGAGGGGGCCAAAATTTATTTAACGGACGGGGTGTGGTGGACACTCCTTACCTTCCCCCTCCCAAGGGACCTAGGTTTTCCTTTGCCCTGTGCAAGAATTGAGATTACTCCCCCTCTTCCTTTCCCTCTCGATTTTCCCATCAGTCCAATCAATCCAGCAGTAATAAACGTATCTTGCACACGTTGTTTTTCGCTCGCGTAAATAACAGTAAAAAATTTTAGTAGAAATACATAAAACCTGTACTTACTAACTACTGTTAGCAGTGTTTGTAAGTGTGCATTCTAATTATAAATACTGTATTTATAACGTTAATATGACGTTCAAGGTTAATAAAACTACAAAACTAATAAAAGTCTAAATATTGGTAGATGTTTTATGTTTTTTTATTTTCGTTTACATTTCGTTCCCAATTAAGGCCGGATTTATAAACTACGCAACAACGTAAGAACGCTAGCAACGCAACGCAGCAAATATTTCAGTCGTTTATAAACATCGCAAGCGACACGAAGTAACCAACACTACCACTCAAAATTTCGGAGAGGCAACAGAAAATTTGTCTTTGTATTTTTCCTTTACGAATATGTTTTGTCACTCATCTTTGTTTTCTAGATATTCTGTTGTTTCGATATTTTAAAATATAAACCAAATAAATACTAGCACTGTGTATTTAAAAACGTATTCTTAAAAAAAAAATGTAACAAAATGGCGGAATCACAGCCTTCTAAAGACTAGTTTCAAATGTTTTCACCAAACAAATTGTCGACATAGAAGGCGGTGAAACGCAAGAAGTTGAAAGTTGATGAACTCTTGCGTTACAGACTTGCGTACTTGCGTTTCTTGCGTATTTTATAAACGGATATACATCGATTTCGTATGTTCTATTGTTTGCGTCTTGCGTCCTTGCGTAGTTTATTAACCCGGCCTAAAGATTATCGGAAACACCAGCGTCCATTCTAACCAGTCTCTCCCCTGCCCCCCTCTTTCACCTAGTACTACAGGGCGAAGACACGGACGTTGCAGCATCACGTAATAGAAAAACGAGCTAAAGACGTTACTGCGGACAGCCCGCTAGCAGACGTGCTCGTAACATCCATGTCTGTATGGACGCGGCGATGTGCTCGGAGTTTTTGCGCAACTGTACCGTAGTCTGCACGTGTGTGTACCGAGCACGTGTCCAGTAATTAAGCGTGGATATTTCTGTCATCAGTACGATAATATCAGATGCGACGCAAGGTACAGTGCGTGCCACTTTAGTTGGCGGTTGGCCGCTTTAGGAAAGGTGGAGGGCATTCCATGTATCCGAGCACTAAGGATCGATTTCAGAGTCAAGTGAAGAAAATCTTGAGGTAAAGATGAAACTAAGGAGAACTTGAGTCAAGTCTGAGAATTTTTCGTTTGCATTGCAGTCAGAGGATTGAGATATCTCAGTCGAGGTGAAGTGATACCACAATATTCGCGAGTAAAACAATTTCTCTTCATGCATCGACCTGCGAATGTAGCTAAAATGTATATTATTTTACATTTATTATTCACAAAACTTACATGATGGCGATCTGATAATTTATAATTAGTTTCGCATACTGTAAAGATAAAAAAAGGCAGAATAAAAACGACAAAAAATACGTCGTTGAATTTGTTTATATTGGTATCGTAACCATTTTGTTTGAAAACAAAAGTAACATTAAAAAAATACGACATCGCTTTCATGTAAAGATGTAGAACGAATATAAATTAAGTTGCTGATGCCAGTGCAGTCTTTCATTTACACCCATGTTATGTTCCTCTGAAATATTACCAATAAATTAAAAATAATATTACTATCCCCCACGTGGTATTCTAACCTCTGTGTACAGCCGCCATTATTGATTTGCAGCTTGAGAAAAATCTAAGGATGGCCTGAGGACACCTTAAAATTCTCAGTTTTTCCTTGGATCTCACTCACTTTCCATCTCTGCAATGAAAATTTTCTTACAGTTCACTCAGAGGCGCCTTAGATTTTACTCAAATACGACTGTGCAATCGGCCCTAAGTCAAGAGACAGCGTACTCCGGAATGAAAACATCGATCCGAAGTACACAAGGCATTCTAATAGAAAACGTTAGTAGTAATAAATACCTATCCTCTCTCTGACATTCCCCACTCGCCAGTCGCCAACTTAGATGGCGCGGGCTGTAATGTTTAAAAATAAAACATGCAGGATTGTATATATATAGTATATACATAGTACATATATATATATAGTACATAATATATATATAGTACATAGTATATATATATAGTACATAGTATATATATAAATAGTACAAAGTATATATATAAATAGTACAAAGTATATATATACATATAGTACATAGTATATATATAAATAGTACAAAGTATATATATATACATATAGTACAAAGTATATATATATATACATATAGTACAAAGTATATATATACATATAGTACAAAGTATATATATACATATAGTACATAGTATATATATAAATAGTACAAAGTATATATATATACATATAGTACAAAGTATATATATACATATAGTACATAGTATATATATAGTACATAGTATATATCTATATACATAAAAATGTTATGTTGGTTTGTGTACGCTTCAAAAACTCAAAGTTCTGCACCGATGGAGCTGAAATTTTAGCATGATATATAATCCGCATCAAAGATTGTTTTTATCTAATTTGCGACCGCGAAAAAAAAAAGCGAGGAAAACACTCGCTGACGACTCAGGTATTGTATAAAGTTTGGGGTGTGGGAGTGGTGGGGTTACGGGTTCGTATCCCGTGCAAGACTTTGCGATGGGAATTACGCGTATTGCGCGCGCTCTTTACACTGTTATTGAGTACGCTAGCTGTTAAATGCCGGGCAGCTGTTTTGCGGTGGAAGCCACAGCCGGGCAGCTGTTTTATAGAGAAATAAAAATGTATTTAAAAAAGTTCTGCAATTAAAGTACGCTTAGCGCAGTTGACTGGACAAATCTGTTTGTATGTGATGTTTTAAAGATAAACAGTAAATATAGTATAATATAGAATATAGTATCACCATCAATTAACACGTAACTAAAAGTTAGTTACTATTTTCTATAGTACACGCGGGCGAAGCCGCAAAGGGACAGCTAGTATATATATATACATATATATATTGTATATAGTATATATATGTATTGTATATAGTATATATATATATATTGTATATAGTATATATATATATTGTATATAGTATATATATATTGTATATAGTATATATATATTGTATATAGTATATATATATATATTGTATATAGTATATATATATATATATATATATATATATTGTATATAGTATATATATATATATATATATATTGTATATAGTATATATATATTGTATATAGTATATATATATTGTATATAGTATATATATATATTGTATATAGTATATATATATATTGTATATAGTATATATATATATATTGTATATAGTATATTGTTATATTTAATAAGAGTTAAAATAAATGTCTAAAATTATATTATTTAATTGTATCTGTTACCCCAGCCGAGCATAAAATTATATTATTTAATTGTATCTGTTACCCCAGCCGAGCATGATGGGACAGCGCTACCAGGCTGGACTCACGTTCGCGAGGTCCCGGGTTAAATCCCCGGCTTAGTGATTCGGTCCTGATATATGTTTTCTATAAGTTCCCGTAATCGCTCCTGGGGAATGCTGTGATGGTTTGTTAATCTAGGCCATAACGGACTACTTTCTTACTTCTTGTCCTTGTGTAAAGATGTGTGTGACCGTCTCTATATGAAGACCTACTTTTCAACAAGCCGTAAATATCAACAGAAATAACTTTTAAAAATATGTTTATTTGAAGTAACTTCAAACTAAGGCCACTCTCATTTTTCGCTGCTGGCTCGTATAACAAACTGCAATATACGATATATTAACAATAATAATTTTTTGAACCTTAAACAAAGCAGAGTGGTCGTTTTCAGAACATTGGGAATGTTTTATCATTCGGCAATTCATTCTTTTAAGATAAAATTGAAAAACAAAAAAACTTTTCTCCATGTCCTATTAAATACCATCCAACAACACCTTTGTCTATTTACACCATTCGGCTTCCAACTCGCATGCGACTGAAAACTCGAGCGTATGCACAATATATTAAAAATAATTTTTGAGCCTTAAAATTAAAGTGACGTATGCATGATTTCAAGGCCTGAACGCGCGAATACTGGGATAGACTGTCAGGTTTGCCGTATAACCTCAATATGTAAGGTGTTCTTCCAAAGCACAGACTTCAGTTGGCGAATCTGTTTTGTGATATAGCAGTACACACACAAAAAAAAATCACACTGCTCGCCTAGCAGTACATCTGTACGCGGAGTATAGACTATAAAACTTGTTTCTGGAAATACCGGTTTTCAGCAGTTCGTTTTTTTTTTTTTTCTGTTTGAGATGAGAACTTGCACATCTAAAGGCCGCGATACATTGTACGGGGGGTTTGCAGAGCAGTGCTAGTGTTATTTTGCATCCCGATTGGTTCACGTGACCATGACGTCACTGACGACTATGTGCTGGACAATTCAGGCTTCAGAATCTCATCAGAACAGCACAGCTCTGCAGAACATCCGGCATATTGAAGCGTGGCCGTTAATTGTACGCGAGGCTATTCATGGAAGAGAGAATACTTTAGAGCGAAGTCTGTTACAAAATTTCAATATTTATCATAGGCCAAGGAAAAGAAATAATCGAGGATCATCTTTAAAAAAAGTGGCACGTATCCAATTATCACAGTTAAATAGACAAGCCTAGCAGACTTATCACAGAATAAACTACAGATTTTTTCCTCGTAATCCATAGATAAACCAATAATCTTGCTTCGTCCGTGCTAATAGTCTGTAGTGGATAGTATTTATCTCAGAATGACGGCTTTTTCTCTCAATATGTTAAGTCAGTTCCAAACTTGTAGTGAGAAAGTACAAAATTAAAGTGTTTAATCTGACTAGCACTCGATATCTGACGAAAAAAAAATTAGTACTGTGTTTCTAAAATTTTGATGATCCAGAGGAATTCTTTTGAAGACTACCATATCTGTAATAGTAATTTAAAAAAAAAAATTAATGTAACATTAGAATCAGTTATAGTCTGTATAGACACTTTGATGGTTACTTACGGTGATTTGTTTTCATAAAAAAGTGGCAGTAAACTGTAAATTAATTAACCAAAGAGTTTCAGAAGTGCTCTCTTTACCCTGAACATTCTGTACCTGTTGATACGGTTCTGAAAAGTTCTCACTTGACCTAAAAAAACGTATTGTTAATGTCTTCGTGTCATTTCAAAACGTTTGGCTCTTTTCAAGTAACTTATATTATTTTATGAAACCCCTGACCCCTTATTATAGGCTGTTAACGCTAAATTTAGCAGTTTTGAAGACCATCTTACTAATTATAGAGAAAGCTTTATCACATTTCCATCGGACATTAGCTTTTGAGTACGGTGAAATCAATGCACTGTGTTTATTACTACTGTTTTGTATATAATATTAAATGGCGGGAAGATATAAATTGGTTGAAAGGAAACAAAATAACCAGGACAGAAAACGTTCTCACTTCACCGTGAAAGTATATTTCATCACCCATGAAGAGCTGTTACAGCTATTGTTATGTTAGTTACAGAAAGACCTGGATTAAGATAAGTCCTCGTCTAGCTCTTGCCACACGTGTAGTGTTTTATATGAAACTGTTAAAACTAGTTCCCAATACATTTGTCTATCAGAAGATCAGAATATGTTTGTTTCGTTAAATACGGAGCGGTGTTGGAAACATGTTTGTGGTGCCCTTAAAAATGGCTAAAAACGGAATCCCAGGATGCTACAGCTTAAAAAAAAAAAAAAAAAAAAAAAAATCATTTGTGGCACAGAAACAGGCCAGAATCAGTTTAAACTTTACGTCATATAGGTCACTGTTTGAAGTCCCGTAAAAATGTGTAAAAAAAACCTTGCGCGCCAATTAACTGTTCTTCGCATAAAAGCGGTATTATTTTTTACACGTTCATTAGTCTCACCCGAATAGCTTCTTTTTTAATTGCTTCCAGTGCGGCTCTAGCCCGCCCTTTAGGGGAAGTGTTGCAGTTTTATTGTATTTTCAGTTTTGAGTCATAACATTTATTCAAATTGCACCATAAAAATGTTCTCTTCGACAAAGCGTAGGATATATTCTTTGTCACCTGTTTGATGTTAATAGTAATGAAATATTTCATTAATTGGTCATGCAGAATCATTACAAGAGAATGTTAACCTGTAATCCTCTTGCAATGATTCTGTATTACAAATTAGTGAAAGAGTACATTATTATATGTATATGTCTAGCAGTTTACCAAGAATATATGACATGCTTTGTCGAAGAGAAAATTTTGATAATACAAATTGAATAAATGTTACGGATGAAAAACTGAAAATACAAGAAAATTGTCTGCGATTCACCATAAAGTTGGATCCGGCCCTTCATCGTAGAATTCTTAATTTTCCGCTGCAAGTTTAATGCAAAGAGATTTATCTACATTTTCCGCGCGATAATGCACAGATATTACTTTCTTAAGTATAATCGAATTGCTACATCTTCACCATCTTTCTTAATATTTGACTAGTACCTTCCGGAGGTTGGAATTTTTTTCTGTGGATTGTCACAAATGTATTATAAGCACTAGTCAATCCATACCAACTGTGTACAATGTAAGGATATGTCGTGTAGCTATTCGACGTCTAAAACACAATATAAAATGTACATACCAAATTAAAAGCAGGAGTTTCATTATTACAAAATGGCGGGCACTGATCCCCTGTAAAGTCGGTGGGCTCTGGAACACTGGGCGTTATTTGGAGCACGTAAGTTGTCATGACTGCTGCGGGCTCGAAAGTGACCCCGTTACCCATATTCTTTAAAACCGTTAATTACCAGACTCAAGGCGAACCTAGGCTACTAAAATAGAACTCGTGGACAAGGCATTTAATAGAGGTTGGTAAGTGAACTTTACGTCTCGTCGACAGCGAGATTATTATAGACGGAGACACAACTTGGTACAATAACAGCAGCTGGGAGAGGAGTCGGCCATGGCCTTTGTTAAGAAACCGTCCCAGCATTCGCCTGGAACGATTAATCGGGAAACCACGGAAAACATACATCAGGATGGCCGGAGCTGGGAATCGAACCCGAGGTTCAACGCGTTACCGCTGCGCCAGCTCTATCGATCGATTTAAACGATATGTTCTCACCTTTACAAATAAACGCTGCCAACAGAAAATGCAGTTTCAGAACACTACGTTTATCACTATTGTGCGCTTTTTATGTCTGCAACACGATATTCGACTAATAACCGATTGGAAAAAAAAATTAAAAATCTTTATTCCACTTATGATTAGCAAACAACTTAAGGACATTTTTTCATGGAAAACAGAAATATTGTCGATATTTACGTGGTATCTGGTAGAGTGAATATTGTAATAACCTGCATTGAAGTTAAATGACTTGTAAACATAATTGGTAAATTGATAATAGTAACTGCAGTCGTGAGGCTTCGGTGAGGATTTCAGAGGTTCAAGCGCATTTCAGTACGTCTTGCAGAGAACGTGTTTGATGTCATACAATCAACGATGAGGGAGTGAATGAAACTGAAAACTGTACTGAATAACTTGAGGTGCTTATATTCCTGATAGAACTTGTAGACGTTACAAATTAACATAACATTGTTTACTCTGTATTTATATGACGCAGTAAAGTAATGTTTTGAATTCGGTCATATGATTTGAAGTGTGTATTTACATGGTAATTTGTAAAGATATTGAAAGTTCATGAAGTTCTGTTTACGCAATAAAGAAATATTTTGACTGAATTACTGTTAATGTCGTTCTTGAAATTGTTTGTTTTTCGGAATAAAATTCGCAATGATAGTATAATAATAAACTACAAGTTTCCCATAAATAATCACAAAAAAATAGCAGCTACCATGCTGAGAAAGAGATCTTATGTACTCTTAAACGAACGAATTCCCCTGGATTCACTATCGTGTAGAGAACGTGTCAATAGTTGCCTGCAGTGGAATTATATTTTGGATGGAAATTTTCAGTGAACGGGGCATAATTATTATTGAGGATTTTCACAATGTCAAAGGAAAAAAAAATTTATTTCCATATGCTTTAAGAAATTACTAGTAACAATTTACTTTATTTCCATAAAAACATTTTAAAATTTTTAATATTATATCAAGTATCGAAAAGTACACTGTAATCTATCAAACATAAAACTTAAAGGAAAGTAAATAAATTAAAAATTAGTATTGGCATAGGAGATAAAAAATAACCAGACAGAACCTAAACCGCGTAAGAATAATCTATATATATATAAATGAAAGCTGACTGACTGACTGACTGACTGACTGACTGACTGACTGACTGACTGACTGACTGACTGACTGACTGACATATCAAACTACAGCCCAAACCACTGGACCTAGAATCGTGAAATTTTTTGTGGGGGTTCTTTTCAGGTCGTAGGCGAGCACTAAGAAGGGATTTTTCGAAATTCGACCTCTAAGGGGGTGAAAAGGGGTGAAATGTGTTTCCGAAGAAACGTCGATAGAGCTCGAACCCGACGGCCAATCATAGTGATTTTTACTTTAATAGGACACTCGTAAAAATGCATATTAGCCAATTTAAGGATTTTTTGAAGTTCAACTTTTAAGGGGCTGAAAAGACCTTAAATGTGTTTCCAATCAACTATCGATATCTATCGAACCCTTCGGGATAGAGAGTTGATATTCACTTCAAAATATTGGTTACGTAAATACCCAAAAAGTAGTTTTATGTTTTTTTTTAATTCGACCCCCAGGCAGTAAAAAGGGGCAAAATGTGTTTTTAATGAATCGTCTATATCTTTGAAACACAATTGGCTATCGTCGTGATTTTAACTTTGATTGGTTACTTTTACAAATGTCTATGACAGGACTCAAAGACGTGTCGAAATTCTTTACTTAAAGAGGTAAAAATACGTGAAATGTGTTTTCGATTATCCTTCCATATCTATCGAATTAATCAAGATATCGAAATGCTCTTTGTTTTAAATTGGTGCTTTTGTAAATATCCCAAGTACCATTAAAAATATATTTTCTGCATTCGGCACTAAACTGGTTAAAAAAGGGTAATATAAGTTTTCGACTCACATTCGATATATATCGATTCCATAGTTTTTTATATAGCGACGTGATTTTTGTTTAGGATTGATGCTTACTCAAATACATAAAAAGTAATTTCAGGAATTTTCGAAATTCCCCACCTAAGGACGTGAAAAGGGGTGAAAAGTTTTTAATTAATCGTCGATATATCTTGAATCCTGCGGGCTAACGTTGTGTTTTTTACGTCCACGAGATAACAATAAAGTATTCTAAAACGTGATTCAAGGGTTTTTGAAATTTACTCTCTTAAGTGGTGAAAAGACCTTGAACGTGTTTTAGATAAATCCTCGATATCTATCGAACCCGTCGAGATATACAACTAATTTCTGCTTCAGGATGATGAAATCAGAAATTATCGCAAAACGGTTTTCGGATTTTTCGAAATTCGATTTTTCAATACTGTGCAGGGGTGATATGTTTTTTTTTTTTTTTCAACCCACGATATCTAACCAGTAGCGATATTGAGGTGTTGTTCACGTCAGAGTGATCCTTACGTAAATATTAAAAAAAAATACGTATGTAATTTTATTTCATTATAAGAAACGTGATTATTAAGAATAAAACTATGTTGGTAAACAAAGCAGACGATCCGAAAAGCAGGAACGAGCAGCGAGAAACAACCTATACAGAAGTTTCACTCTACAGTAACCTATCGAGACGTGGTGTTGTACAACCTCTATGAGCCCAGGACACAGATATTTTATATTTTTAAATGCAATTTTATTTTCATGAATTATTTCGAGGTTACGTGACGCAGTTGTTTGTTACTGAGGTCTAAATTCCGTGAGGTTGTGGGCTCGAATTCCGTTAAAAGCTGCGTGCGAACGTTCAGTTCTGACACACAAAAACTACAAGGCAGATCGAATTAGTGCAATTTACATGTAGTCTTTAAAAGGGGTAAAATTGCAGTTCGCTTTCCACTTAGGTTCCTCTACAATATCAGCTGACATATCGTCGGTATACTGCCAAAAGTGATTAAGTCATAAATGCTATTTCGTTTAAAAACAGTATTA
>PNEQ01006315.1:0-23500 GCA_003012365.1 Medauroidea extradentata
TTTACTGGTTTTCAAGTTTTGTATGAAGTAAAAATATGCAAATTTTGACTTTGAAGTGACATTACGGGAAAACTAGATGAGCTAATTTTTTTCCGTTAGATATTAATGTTCTCTGAAGTAATGTCTACAAAACTAACACTATTTTATACAAATATAAAATTATGAATTTTTCCCCACTTGAACGCCCTTAAGGCGGCCGTCTTGTGAAGGGTGTGTTGGGACGAAAATCGACGAAGCGTTGTGAGCTACTCCGGCCGACACATGTATTGTGTTATCGCCTCTACGCCCAAAGTCTCGTAAACGCGCGCGCCGTAACGTTACTACTATGTAACATTAAACGATGACCCTATCGTTTTATTCAACCCGCCACTGTAGCGAAGTCCAGTGTGATTGTAGACTTCAATTTCGAACGTATCCGGGACATATATGTTGAGAAACAGCCGCCTGAAAACGTCGTGTTGTCTCAATAAGTCATTTTCACAAGTAGTCTGAAGTGTGTATTCTTTTCGTAGATAATCATTGTGGAAGTACGTTCTCTGGTTTCTGAGTAAATAACGTAATTCCGAGCACCTTGCATACAGTCAAGTTCCAGCCAGGTTACGCCGCGAACAAAAGGATACGGATTTACACGTGAAGTTATATTCGGTGGAACTCGATCATATTTACAAGATATCTCTTTCGGATTGAAAACGGTTTCAGCATTGAGATGAGGAAAATATTGTAACAGGAATAAATATGCAGCCTGTAAAAAATTAAGTAGGTCTTTCCGAGTTACCGTTTTTAGGGTAATGGAAACGAAAGACAGCCTAAAAAAAGGTCTATAGCAATATGAGCTGTATTGAGATAAACCAAAAATTCAGTATTGGAATATAAGTAGTTTGGACAGGTACTGAGCCACACCGAATATAATTTAAACTTTGTTTTCCTTATCTTTGCCTTCACCGGGCCACCGGAGTACGCAGCACCCTTAATCGCTTAGCAGAGGCGGTGGAAGGTGTTCGTCGTGTTGGGGAGGGGGGCGGGGTCAGTAATAAAAATTTGGAAAATAATCAAAGAACGTTGTTCTCATTTTATATGTTTTAAAATTAAATTAGTAGTGTGCTTGCAAATATCTCGGTATAGTATCGCAGACAAAAAAGAAATACTAAGGATGTGACATTAAAAATTTAGTGTTTTTTTACGTAGGCTGATTATTCCCTCTTACTAGCCGCTTATGAAAATTCACTCCGCGGAGTAGGGTAAGTTATATCAGTCAGGTGACCCGGTTTTGATCACAAGGATTTGATGATTCCTGCAACGCTGTTCGAGGTTTTAAAACGACGGGAATAAAAGAAAAACCTATAGTATTATCCACGTGGTTAAATATTTTATTAAATGCTACATCCACACGTATTACGTTTATATTCAAAATCAAGTATAATATTAGTTTTATTAGTTTGACCGAGAGGCCATCAGTTGGAATTTCAAACACGGATAAAGTTACCTGGGGTTATATTCCATACACCAAAAACTTGAAATTTTGGCTGACCTACCCTGCCCTAGTAAATTTTCATAAGCGCCTACTGTTGCAGATTAGGTGCTGATATGACCAGTTGAGGACGTTATCAAGACTTGGACTTCTTCCAGTTCGAAAAACTCACTAGTACAAGATGTTAAAAACAAAGGAAGGGTGGAATTTGTGCACAATGGTTGGCAACACTTAACTTCGCAATGTCCAAGTTGTTTTTATTTAGTACGCCTATAGCTATTAAAATAAAGGCACAAATTTAGCATTTTAATTATATAACGCGAACGTTTTGTAAATACGAGGTACTCTAGCATCGTTCTAGGTAAGATATTCTAAAGTCTTAGTTACTAAATTTTTAAACAATAAACGCAATAATTGTACATCCGACTCGGTACTTTGAATGAGGTGGTTTCCCCGTCTGCTTCAGAAAGTTCACACGTCTTGTACCAGTTCCGTGATATCAGCGGAAAATGGTGAAAATCGGTAAAGTGGTTTGACTAAAATAACCGACTTCATGATGATGCGGAAGCGAATTCGACTATAAGAGAATGTTGTCGCCGTTCTGTTAAGACTGCGTCATTACCGCAACCGAGAGAGAAAAAAATCTTTGCTGTTGATTGGCATTCATGAGGACTCCGGTTACTTTTTCTCAAGGATGCTTTGATTCGCTTTCATTTCCATTCAAGAATCCTTTCCGTCCTTCCCCTCCCCGTAACTTGCTTTCCTTTCCTCTCCGAGAGCTGAAACGTAATCTTACAACAGAAGTGAGATATGACGCCGGTTTTTTTATACGAAGGAAATAGAAATTGAAAGTGACGCATAGAAGTTATTTTTAAACGAAAAAAAAAATCAATTTTTTAAAGAGAAGGTAGCCGTCCCATTTTATACGGTAACAATAGATACATACTTTTTGTACACGTAGCGGGAGCAAATAAAAAATTCCTTTTCACGGATTAGTCTATATTGTTGCATATTTGGAATTCCTTGAAATTTTTCTCTAGGCAAAGTGTTTGCAGATGTCTGTACACTCAATATCGTAAGAAACGAATATTCTCTCAGTAAAAGTTTTTTTCTCTGATCCTGGAAAGAGCATGTTTAACAAACTAAATTAGTAGGGCCACAATTTATTCACGAAAATATTTTGCCCCACTTTGTTTCAGTGTCTCACGTGCACATTGGCAGCTGTGCTTCATGGTTATTGGCAGCGTGTCTTTGTTCAGACAAGTCTCTCATTTGACTGCATCAATCAGAATAATATTATTTTGACTCCGTACGTCTGTGATTTACCAAGGCAAGTGAAAGTAAAATCATCCAATCACAGACGGTGTAGCAGAGCTGCAGATGTGTTCATAACGCACCGAAACCAAATGTTGCAAAATTCTTTTCGCCATAAAATTGTGGCTCTGGTAATTAGTGAATAATTTCTTATTTTGTTTTAGAGTGTAGGTTGCCACAGATATAAAAAAATAAATAATTTGTAGTTTCGGAGTATCACAGTAGCACCGCGGATGCATACTTACTCCTTGGCGCTCATATAGGCTACATATGTTTACTCCCAAGGATGACAATAATTGAAGCTCTACGTTGGAGAAAAGCAGTAATGAGAAGGGCGTGTGAAACGGGATATCCCCGAGAAAACCCACCGACCCGTTCCGGCACGATTCTCAGATGTGAAAATCCGGGGACCGACCCTCGTCGGGCCCGGATCGTCATAGTGTGAGGTGAGTGTTCTAATCACTTAGCTAACCGATGCCGCGCAGTAGCAATGATACGTACGTTGAGTATATAAAGATGCAGAAGTCGCCAAGCAACTCTAATTTTTCTGCACGGTTTTCAGCGAGTTCTTTTACTTGCCACTGCGACCGTCAGTTTTTTTTCTTCAGTGTATTGTCAGAGACCACATTGGCGGTCAGAGAACTCTACTGGTGAAGTTGTAGTGTGTGGTTGAATTACAGGTAGGGTTGCCAGCAGGACTGTGGAGTCGGAGTCGATGAAAATTAAGCAACTCCGACTCCAGATCTGACTTGGTTAACAAATCATACATTTACATTTTTACATTTTATGTTTAAATCCTAGTACTCAATTTAAGAAGTGCATATTTAAACAAGCTTAGGTAAACGTTAACTAAAATTAAAATTCTAAAATTCTTAGAGAAATCACAGTAATTATTAGAGCATTGTTCAAGTATTAATTTCTGAGTATCTGGAAGGTAGTTACTATGTAAAAAATTTAAGAGGTTATTAAGTAAATTCACTAGTTTCTATTCACTCCGTGATGATGAAATGTGTTCTGATGATACACATTATACAATCTGCTTGTGTCTTGGACTAGTGGAGTTGGAGTTGGAGTCGGAGTCGATAGCTCTGGTTACCGACTCCACAACCCTGGTTACCAGACGTCCGGCAAAAGGAGTACAGGTCCTGCTTTTAATGATTTTTTTTCACCCGGCCGGAATTTTCCTTGATGCTGAAAAATGTCCGGCTTTTTAATAGGATGAGATATTGCCAGGGACAGGAAAATTTCGTGAATTCAATGACCTGCAGGCTAGAATCCATTGTACTATGTATAACCAAGCCCCGTCTATTCGTTCATTGTCTGTTGTTCCACTGAGTAGCAGCTAGTTGACTAATGATCGGGGCTTGAGTATGTATATGATAGTTGATTCTAACATAAAGGTAATTGAATTCGTGAAATTTTCTTGTCCCTAGATATAGCAAACACGAAAGATTCCCAGTGCTAAATGAATCTTCATGGAGCTGCTGTCAAACGCAAACGCACACACATACGATATGAATCACACAAAACATCTTGTCCCGTCACTTTGCATGTGTTGGCGTGTGTGTTCGCGCGTGTGCGTTGCAGAGCCGACGAATCATTTACCTCATTGTAGGGCTAGGAATATTTCGCGAGTTCAACGACCAACATGCTAGAATCCATCATCCTGTGTATACCGGAGCCCTGCTATTTGTCCCATTACCTGCTACTCATTCAGACAGCAGACAATGAACTGATAGACGGGGCTTGAGTATGTATAGGACATTGGATTCTAGCATGCAGGTCATTGAACTCGCCAAGTTTTCCTAGCCCTACTCATTAGTCTATGATTTGACAACACGTAGCAGCACATATATTGGGGCACCAGCCACGGCGCATGGCGTTTCGGTGTGTTACAAGCTATCGTAAAAAAATATAAATTGCAGGAGGAACTATGTAAGACCAGCTACAAACACGCAGCACGTCCAAAGTTTAGTTGGTTTTGGATTCTGTTTAACAGAACAATTTTGCTCCCTCTGAATTTAAATGCTAGAAGTGTAACTGAATGTGTGTTCACTAATGCGGTGCTGATTTACAACAAATCATACTTGTTCGTTGTGTCTGAAAAAACGTTCCAGAGAAAATTCTTTTAAATCAATTAGTTGAGACAGTGGGAAGTATGTCATGTTTTGGCGTCGCTACAGGTGCCAGCAATCATGGATCTGTGAAAATATTTTCCGTTCTTATTCAATATTTTGACTTTCATCATTTTTAGTGAAATGTTTTTTTTTCTCCTTGGATGCCCTCCTTTCTTATTCTCAGTGTCTGGTAACCCTAATTACGGGTGATGTCTGGTTCTCGTGTAACTTGAATAGGATGTATACGGCGTTGTTATTAAATCAATAAAATATACATACTGTACAGAAACAAACTTATAATAAACACACCGCGTAAATCCTGGGCTATATTGAAAACGAAAATTTAAATGGCAAAATATATATTTTACATGCAGAATGTGGCAACACTGCTCGGAAATAGTCCCTCGTGCACTTCACGTCAAGAAATTATTTTATGTTCGTTACATCAAGTAAACGTAGAATAATGTTTGAACTGATCAATATTTTAACATGAACCCGTGATTTGCAAATCAGAACAATGGTATAGGCGGTTCAGATAAAGTGAGCTCTCGGAAATGCCCTGATAAAGTTGTATTTTCAGCCAATTCGTATCTTTCCGCACGTAACGGCAAACGACGGGACAAGTCTAACCTCGCTAGACACATCATTTCATGTTTTCGCGTGTGAGATGAATTGTGCAGTCTGTACGTTCCTATGTAGTTCGATAAAATGTTAATTAATTATAGAAAATACAATTACGTCGATTTCGGTTGTTTTTCTTTCAGTATTGGTGTATTTAAATAGGAAAATACACGGAACTATATTGCGTAATTTCGCTGCCAACCTTACAAGCAGTAAGGTTACTATAGTTAATATTGAATTATATTCATTAACGGCTAGTGATATTTTTCAAAGGATAACATTTTAGTGCTCACTTTATACTGAACAACCTACAGTAAGATTAGCAGAGTAAGATATCTATGAACGCAAGAGGGGAATAACTACAGTACTATGTTGCCACATTGTGCGCATAAAATATCACCGTACAATATTTTGTCACTAACGTTTTCGTCACCAATTTAGTATAGGATTCGCATGATGTGCTTACTATGAGTTTGTTCGTGGACATCCTGTATTTCTACCTCAAAGCCAGTGTCGTTCATAAAATACCCCACATAGATGTGTAGGAAATCGTAGGAAACATTTTTTTCGGCGCGTAAATTTACAAATCTATATTATCGACAGATATTCGATGCGCAGTATCGACAAGTTTTATCCCGGTGTGACGCCAGCCCCTGGACCGCAGCCGTTGCCCTCGCTTGGCTGCACGTATGTGCGGTTGGACCATATGTTTATATATGTATGTGCACACACACGCAGTATATATCCTCCTTGGGTTGGACCCGTCTTCGTCCCTCGCGTCTGAATCCTCACCCCGCCCTCTCCTGGGTCACATCTCACTCACGCTATCCTCCATCCACGGTTGCCCAGACGTCTTGTATGCGCGCTCTGCCGTCGCCGGATCGGCTGAATCTCGTACGCGCTTGGGAAACTGAGTTCGAGTGCTTGGTCGGGCGGGGGAGCTTTTGTTTGCAGAGACGACGGCGGCGGTCCAGACAGATGTTGGTTTAAGATAAGGCGTCTTTCTCCTCGCCGGCTCTCGACTTTACGGGAGGACGACTTGTTCGCGTCTGCACAAAGGACGCCGCGTGTTTGTTGTGTCGCCGAGCCGAGGATTTAAGGGTGTTCCAGTGCGAGAAAATCATAATTTTAAATTTTTATGAAATATTGTTAGTTTTGTAGACTATTCTCGTTAGTACATTTTTCTCTTACGTAGCAATTTCAGCTCCCGTAGTTTTCTCATAACGGGGTATCAAAGTCAAAATTTGTTTGTTATGCTGCCATGCGAATAGTGAAAACCAATTGACGTACTTAAACAAAATAATTCACTATTAACTTAAATCCCATTATATATGCAATAAAACATTAAAAAAACAAACAACGTAATATTTTGAATTTTAAAAAAATTACAAAAGTACAGAAAAAAGTCGCAAATTCAGCATTTTTTTTAAAATACGTAAAAGTACGTAATTTGGCCGTGAATTATTTCACGTACGTAAGTCTATTGGTTTCCACTATTTGCATGGCAGTAGAACATGCAAATTTTTACTTTGCCGCATCGTTATGAGAAAACTATGAGAGCTAAAATAGTTTCGTAAGAAGAAACTGCACTCACAAGTATCGTCTACAAAGCTAACACCGTTTCATACAAATATAAAACTACGACTTTATCGCACTGGAACATCCTTAAGGCGGCCGCCTACCTCACGCTTCAAATGCGCTGCAGTGTGTTCGTAAACAGTTTTTTTTTCTACGAAAATATTCCGCGTGTACCCATTGAGCCAACGTATGAAAAGAAAACAAACTTCAGACCAGGTCGGAACCTTATTGTTAAGACGCCCTGATCATTAAAAACACTGTTTCTAAGCCCTCCAACATGGCTAAAAACGGCCTTTTCAGACTTCCGTATTTCAAAATGTACTAACCGGATGTAGGTGAAACTAATATTGCGACCTGCACTGATCTTAGTGGCAGACTTCCCACTAATAAAATTATATGGTCACCGCTTAGTGTCCCATAGTAAAAACCGTTCGGCGGGAGCCTTGCACGCTAGTTCAGCTCTTGGCACGTTGAGGCGACGCTGCATTTGATGCGCGTTTCAATATCGACCTTACTGCTCCGTCGCTTTTTAGCCTCTCACGCGAGGGTAGGCGGCGCCCTTAAGGGGCATCCCTACCTGAGCTTGATATGCGTTGCAGCGACTTGCGATTTTTTTTTGACGAAGCTACTTAGGGCGCATTATATTTGTATATCTACAAAAAGAACACACACTTCAAACTATGTCGCTATAGTATAAACATTTCGGCACGTTTATTTAAAACATAATTTTCGGGCCTCTCAAAATGGCCAAAAATGGGTATTTTTGACTGTCGTATCTGTAAAAATAACAACTGAATTTAAAAAAAACCTATCTATAGAAACAAGCGCTAGACTTTGAACTACGCTACCCACAAATAAAATAATGTGGTCACCGCTTAAGAGGGCGTGGTAGATAAATATACGCCGGAAACATTAATTGATCCCTACCTTTTTTTCGATGCCAATATTGATAATATACTCAATAACATAGATAATGGTATTTGCCAACTTTATGAGTAAATATTTATCCAAAATTACTCATTCGTTACGCGTGATCTCTTGCGCCGCAGTTAAATGCACGAGGTTCCGGCGTCAGAGATTGTGCCTCAGAAGTTCGTAACACTGGAAACAATTTTGTTTAAAACGTTGGATAAAACTATTGTCTAGGATTGCTATTGATTAATTTTCGCATATTGGCTTCAAGAAACCTACAGTTATAGATTGATGTTTTTAGCGTTGAATTATGTACCACGCCCTCTTAAGGTATATTTACCTTGTCTTACGCTGGACCATACATTAAACCTTTTTTGCACACAGTATTCAGATTTATATGGCACCTATTCTAGAGATCAGGTTGTATATTGCATATACTAACAAGAGTAGCCTATATTATTGAAGAACTCAGCTCTTACTTATCGGTTACACAGCTTTGTTGAAAATATTGTAGATTATGTACACTGTTTTTTCAAGACAAAATACACAAGTTTTAATAAAATTGTGGAACAGTTTTTCAATATATGCTATTGTTTAGGAACAAAAAAAGCAACTAGGCCTATTGCGAATGGCCTTAATGAGGATTGTTCCTTCTCCGATCGAATACACAGCTTTGTCTTAAAAATTAATGAATAGAGAGATCGTTTTAATTATGTCATGTTGACAAGGCATAATTTATTGTTTCATTCGCCTTTTGGAATTCACACGGCATTGTTTTGTTACTTGAATGGTATTTTTAGTAGCTCCCGTAAATAAAGCATTTTTCCTTGTCATTTTTTTCCCATTCCAAAATAATGAATATATTATGGTTCTAACAACTTCAGAAAATCGATTTAGTTTGAATCTATGCCCTGTCGTGAAAAAATTTTTGATACATCGACTGTAACAGAAGTTATCGAGAAGAAACTGATAAAATCCAAGTTAGTAGGGATCAATAATATCCCGTAAGGGGTCTCCCTAGAAGGCTGCGTTTGTGGTGTGAAGCAGGAGGTGTAAGATTGTCGTTGTCTGGGATTTGTAATATAATATCGCCTCTCCGCTCAAGCCCCTCAGATGGCGTGCAGTGCTTTATTATTATCCTTATGGGCAGCGTAGTTCAAAGTACAACACGTGTTTCTATAGGTGTGTTTCACAAATCCGGTTGTTATTTTTCCAGATAAGGCAGGCAGTCTGTAAAACCGATTTTTGGCCTTTTTAAGGAGCCCTAAAATTATGTTTCTAGTAGACGTGCTGAATTTTTAAAACTATAGCGACATAGTTTGTAGTGTGTGTTCTTTTCGTAGATATAAAAATGTAATGCGCGTTAAAAAGCTTATTAAAAAAAAAAAAAAATATTCGTAACTCGCTACAACGCATTTGAAGGGCAGGTAGAACTTTTTGTTTTTATTTATTTTTAAGCTACGATATTGAACGTGTAGTATTATACTCTATCCATAATTCCTAGATTGCAGCTTTTGTCACTCCGCCAGTTCGCGCGCTTGAACGGTATTGGCTGCGCAACAAACCGTCGCACCGCCTCCGCGTGTTTCGCGAGCTGTCGACTGGCGACAAGTGTAGTGGAGAAACAGAATCGCGCCTCGCTGTGGAGGAAACGGAATCACGACGATCGTTGGCGTCGCCGCGTAAGTAGTAGTTAATCCATTCCATGCACATATAGTATTTCATGCGCTCAGAGTGATATTATATTACAGAGGATTAAAAAAACACAACTGAACGATTAAATCACCTATCCTGAACTAAAACAAGGCAATTTAGCGTAGGACCTATTTCCTGTCGCAACGACACTGTTAACTAACCAGCCAACCAATGGTCGAGAGCTCAGCTGTGACAGTGTTTATTTCTGCTGCAATCTTGGACTGGATACAGTATAGGTATGGTGGTTGCCAAGCGAGACTGTTGTTTCTAGGCTGTTAAAATAAAACAAATATCTTATGAGATACCAAAGCGCCAAGGTATCGCATCCCGAATGCATATTTTATAAATGGGAGCCCGTAGGTATCTACCTGGTCCGGAGGATGGCCTGAAATGAGGTCCTACGATGGAGAAGCGCCGGAATGAGGGGGAGGATGAAACGGGAGATCCCCGAGAAAACCCGCCGGCCAGCGACATCGTCCTGGATCACCTTGGTGGGAGGCGAATGCGCTAATCACTGCGCCGACCGCGTAATCCATTTTTATTGTGTTCCGATATTTTTGACAGCGTTGTTCACGGATCTGGAAGGATAATATATCGTCTCCTAAATATATTTCAAATGTTTGTTACAGATAGTGATTGCGTAACATCTATAGGAAGTTAAATGATACATTTGAGTACTGGGGGCTGAGTTCAGTATTTTGTCACATCCGGAAAAAATATTTAAAACTTAAATTTTGAGACTGGTGTTGCAAGCCGTACTCACGTCATCATTGGACAATTTATTGCGGTATGTTCGTCTGCTATGGCTGTTGAGTTCCCTACGCGGTCCAAGAATAACGAAACTATAAACGGCAGTCGCGTTCCTTCTCTATTATTCTACTGGCTGTATTGCACGTTTCACTTCTTTTACCTCACAGCATAAGCTTAAATGTTCTTAGCTCTTACATGTTTGTTAGTTTGATAACGAGACGGAGACATCGTATGTCGTTGATGGAGAACGGGAAAATTTGCGGGTTCACCGACCTGTAGGCTAGCCTGCAAGAATATTTATGAACTGAAGCAGACATCAGATGCTCATTAGTCCGTATTAGGTACATTTTATTATTGGCTCGGAGACTTCCAAGATGTGTCCAATAAGTCAAAGGCCAGTTGCGAAAATGACACAAACTTACAGTCCCAGAACTCGAGACAAACAGCCCTGGAAAAATTTGCGTGTAGGTCTTCAAATGTCCCCGAATCTTTACTCACGATGATATCAAAAATATTGTTTGCTAACGGTTCGGACTATCATATCACTTAAATTTACATGCGCTGTTTAGAAATTTCTCGTGTCTAGCCGAACGTTTCGCTACAGACGTGCAATAATGTATCGTACGGAGTAATCGATATCACCGAACGAAATGTCGCCAACCGGTGGTTCAGGATAAAGTGAGCACTTTAGAAAATCAAGTGACTTTTTTGTTTCCAGATAATTTATAATTTCCTTTCTCTTTTTAATATAAACAATGTAACTGAAGTAACAATAAATGTGTACTGATTATACCGAAATAAAATATTACCATCCGAGGTAAAAATAAATATTATTTCTTAATTATTATTCTATACAAGCAGTGGCGGATTTAAAAAGGGTGGCTCCGGTCTGAATGGGCCCCTCCTCCCAAAATCGTGTTCAACGTTATGTAGCCAACGTACGTTCAATCACCTCAAGGAAACTGGAGTTTTGTTCTGTGATGATCCAAGTACATGTAATGTTTTCTACTTGTACGTATGTTATGTTTAATGTTCTGTAACAGTAAACATCAACACTTTTGATATGGCTGGTATTTCTTACAATTAATAAAATCACGTAAGCTCCTCCTTCCCCCTCACAATATGTTCTAATTCCGCCACTGTGTACTAGATAGACGTGAAAAGTGCCCACTTACGCGAACTACCTATAGTAACAAAACATCATGTTGCCATTGTGTCTGTCAGAGTCCTGCTGTCACTTTTCTGGCTTCTGGCTAGCAGACAGTAGAAAGTATAGTAGCAAGTAGAGAAAATCATTTATTTTTACCAGTCTATCTCAAGCCTTCCTGCTCGTTAAGTGACCTCCCTACTTGCGCTTCAGATACGTTGCAGCGTGTTGTGACTATTTTTTTTAGACGAAACTATTTAACGCGCATTATATTTGTATATCTACAAAAAGAACTCACACTTCAAACTATGTTGCTATAGTTTTAAAATTTTGGTACGTTTATGAGAAACATCATTTTCGGGCTCCTCAAAATGGCCAGAAGTGGCTTTTTCAGACTGTCGAATCTGGAAAAATAGCAACTGTGTTCAAAAAACACAACTATAGATACAAGCGTTAGACTTTGAACTACGCTGTCCATAAATAAAATATTGTGGTCACCCTTGTATTACATGCGTCGGTCAACGGCAACCTTACCGTTCCTGGCTTACACAACAAACACAGCCGATCTAGGGTAGGCCTCTTAAGAGGAGTCCTTCGCGGTGTCAAATGTGCACCTTTGACGCGTGGTAACAGCGTAGCGATAAGAGCCAGTGTCCCACGCTTGACGAGAAGCATATCGCCTCTATTCGCAGCGCGCCAAACTGGCGTGCAAGGTTTCCGTTGTAGTCTTTTTACTATGGGACTTTAAGCGGTGGCCCCAATATTTTATTTTTGAATAGTTTGAAGTAAAGACCAACGCATGCTTCTCGTTTTGTACTTTACGAATTCAGGTAATATTTTCGGAGTTACAACAGTCTAAAAAACTCGTTTTTAGCCATTTTGAGAAGCCCGAATATCATGTTTCTAACAAGCGCGCTGCATTTTTGAAAAAAATAGAAGCATGGTTTCAAGTGTGTGTTCTTTTCGTAGGTAAACATAATATGAATAACTTAAGCGGTTTCGCGTAAAAATGTATGCGCGTGACACGCTGCAACTCCTTCCATGCGCCAGTCGAGGACTCCTCTTAAGAGGGAAAAAGCAGGGCATGAAGGAAAAAAAAAAGTATGGAAATAATCCCTCTCTGCTGCAGTCTGGAACACAGCACACTGGTTGCGCCACAGCTGTAAGGAAAAATGTGGGGTTCTGGCCCGAAGGTATAAAAAAACTGGGTATCTGCAGCACATTAGTCATTGTAAGTAGTGAGTGGACGGTAACTGCACGAGACAGAAACCGGCGCAAGAGGATGGAAGAGGCGGATGAAATAGAGAGAGAGAGGGAGGAGGGAAAAGTATTACTGCCATGCCACGTATTCGAAAAATCACCGATGCATCCACTGGTGAATGTACAATGGACGTTCGGAAAAGGAAGAAAAAATAACACTTGTATTGGTCGGGTCCGAATGAATCGATGTATCTGCGGGGTCAACTGGCCTTTAATGTTGGTAGATCTACGGACGTGCATCAGAACATCAGTCAGTGAGTTTTTGATAAACAACCTCGCAGAAACATTTATTTGTATATTGTCAAAGCATTTGTGACATTCGAAGCCAGATAATAGTGTCACCTTTCTCAATTACAAGGAAGATCATTTAACGAACTATATTGGACGTCTGTCTTAAGAGGAGTCCTCGACTGGCGCATGGACGGCGTTGCAGCGTGTCACGCGCATACATTTTTACGCGAAACCGCTTAAGTTATTCATATTATGTTTACCTACGAAAAGAACACACACTTGAAACCATGCTTCTATTTTTTTCAAAAATGCAGTACGCTTGTTAGAAACATGATATTCGGGCCTCTCAAAATGGCTAAAAACGGGGGTTTTTAGACTGCTGTAACTCCGAAAATATTACCTGAATTCGTAAAGTGCAAAACGAGAAGCGTGCGTTGGTCTTTGCTTCAAACTATTCAAAAATAAAATACTGGGACAATCGCTTAAAGTCCCATAGTAAAAAGACTACAAAGGAAACCTTGCACGCCAGTTTGGCGCGCTGCGAATAGAGGCGATATGCTTCTCATCAAGCGTGGGACACTGGCTCTTATCACTACGCTGTTCCCACGCGTCAAAGATGGAAATTTGACACCGCGAAGGACTCCTCTTAACAGAACTATATCCTTAGAGTAAACCAAGCACAAGGCAAGAAAACAAGAAAAGGATCGATCTGTGGTTGGCTGTAGTCAACACACCCATAAATAAAATACAGTTGGTAATAAAAAAATACCCCAACTTTGAATGACTATATTACCATAACCAAACCACCCTTCACCTTAGTTGACCTGACCAGTATTCTGTTCTGATCATCCTGTACTTAAAATGTGAAAAATCCCGTAAGTAGAGACGTGAAGTGAAGTGAAGTCAGCGCTTAACTTCGAGGTCTTTTTGCGCTGGTGAGGTGTGATAAGGTGTGAGTATGGAGCAGCGCCGGAATGAAAGAGCGGGGGAAACGGCATCTGCCGGCACGGTTACCCACATGCGAAAATGCGCGGACTGACTCCGCCGGGAATCGCTTCACTGCCTCCGCGCATCAAACGCGGAAAATCACATCTGGTGCTTAGCCCTCTTAACGGCATCTCAAAAGTCGGAATTCGCATGTTGCAGAAGCATACAGCCAACATTAACCAACGAACTTAATAAAATAATTTACATTGAAATCAGTTGACAAAAACATAAACAACACATTTTTGTGATTCTAAAAAATTACTGAACATAGAGGACTTTATATCTAAAATTAACGACATATTTGGACAAGCAATAATATTGTACACACTGTTTCGTATAACTTCGGTCAAAAGTGACAGCTACTTACTGGCAATAAATGTATATATTTTGTGATACATGGCAATGGCACAATGCAAAACAAAATTTATCGTACAAATGGTGAAATGGTCATCTCGGATACATTTTACGTCTGAAAATGTCTTACATTGTTACGCGTAATTCAAAATATTACGAATTATTCTCCACGAGTAGTTGTCAAATTTTACCGAAGCTACACGAAACGCAGTATAATAATTCCATGTGGTAAGGAAGCGTAATAGTGGAATCTCATAGGCGTGACAGATTGACAAGTCAAAAGCGATGCGACACTAAGAATTCTCGTTATTGCGAACACTAGTTCGGCTGTCGCTAGACAAATACTATTACACAGTTTACTACCAACTCACCAGTTTCACCAACATTTGGCCGCAAAATTAAACTCCGAATAGAATAAAATCGATATACCAATAATTTCTATTCAGAATTCATATCATATCTACCATTTCTGTCGAGCTGAAGTCACAGAAACCTCGAACATCGAGGTCTTAAGCGCTGGTGAGGGGTGAATGAGGTGGGCATGGAGCAGCGCCGGAATGGAGGGGTGGGGCAAACGGGAGATCCCCGAGAAAACCCGCCGACCAACGGCATCGTCCGGCACGATTCCCACATGCGAAAATCCGCCAGGGAATCGAATCCGGTTCGCCTTGGTGGGAGGTGATTGGTCTGACCATTCGGGCCACCGCGGCTCCATTCCACCATAAGAATATCCACGGCGGACGGGTTGTACCTTCTGGGCGAGATGGACCACGCAAAACACGTCCTCTCTTTCTCTATCTCTCTCTCCCCCCTCCTACCTCCGCACGTCTCTCTTCTGTCCTCGCTAGTTGGCACGCCTCGCAGTCTTGCATATTCAGCGGCACGGCGCGGCAGCAGCTGGTCGGTCAGCCGAGCGGCTTGACCTTGGCGCAGGAGATTGTTGTTGGTCGGTCAAGTGTGGGAGGGGACGTCGTGCTTGGTTGGAAGGAGGGAGGCTGTGTGGACCAGTTACTGCGGGGTCGCGGATCAGTCAGGAGTGTCGGCCTCTTGCTGCTCCTTCGGTCGTCGACTGTGCGTCGCGGTGCTCGTCTTATGTTGTGCGTCATGTCTTCCCCTGGTCGCCATCGCATTTACCTCTGCACGACCCAAGTTCTTGCTTCAGCACAATGATATATTTAAATTGTAAGTACGTCATCGTTATTTTACCGTTGCTGTTAGGTTTTTAAAAGGTTGGGCATCGTCACAAGCCTTGTTAATATTACTGGTTTTTCGTTAATTTTGGTTGTTTAGAAACATGTACTTAAAATATGTAACTATAGCTCTAAGGTAAATTACTTTACCATAAAATCATTAGTCCATAGCATACATAACTATAGTGCAATTAGTCAAGATCATAAATATACGTTCGTCGATTTATAGTAATTTGCTAAAGCATAATGTTAAATGCATATGGGCGATTACATTGGAAACTATGAAAAACATTTCAAGTCATTCCAATTTAAGAACTTTATAATACTTAAACGGAAAATGTGAAAATTTATATGAGACAGTACTTTGATTATTCCACTGTCTTTAGTTCATGATTCTTCTCTGCCCGCATCATGCTGAAATATGAAATACTCTTCATTTCGTCATGATTCAAGATTATAGTAAGATTTACTTTAATATAGGACATTACCAGCGTACCTTATTACCTTGCCTTGTACTCACGCGCATTATCTATGAACAAGTAAAGCGTGTAATAAATATTTTCAATAATGCAAGATTTAAGATTATTAATTCCTCCTGGCCGTTTTATGAAAAACAGATAACACTTAGCACTACAAAAAATTCACTCGAACGTTAAGTGCATTGCTTTTGTAGAGAGAATTTCTCAACAATTCCTCGTGCTCTTGAGCTATGAAAGGAAAAGTAATAAAGTATGTATAAGTAGTGATGCAGCCTAATAAGATCCTGTCAGTCATCGTACAGAATTTTTCTTTATGTTTCTTCCAGAATCAATATTTTAGCGTGATTTCTTTGAGGGACTTGGCTAATTCCTACCATACCTTGCGTTGCGCACTTTACATACTAACTAGTATGTCAAGATCATGAAACAGTTAAGTTAATATGGCATTTAATATAATAACCAATTACTTAGTAACGAACAAGGACAATAATACGCACAGAATGGTAGAATGATTTAGATGGAAATATGCTAAAGCATTGTAAGTTGCAGGTTCAAATGTTGTACAGTGGAATAAAATGGCGATGGCTTATCCGTATCAATAATAAAGATCGTATTTTAATTACTTTATAATATTTGTGTAGAGACATGTCGCTAATTCTCCTGTCTTGTTATGGTAAATAAATTCACATAAGAGCTGACACATTCTCGGGTGTTCTTCAAATGAGAATTCGCGTGCAATCTATGTGAACATTACCTTTTTAGGGAATGTACAACATATTTATCCATATCTGTATGTTCTATGCACGATAAGTGAACTTTTTAGAAAATAATATAATATTTCACCTAGCATCGTGTACGTCTCGTGAGAGCTGCGACACTGTGATGGTAGGCATATCTGGCTACAACTTGCTATTACATAGCCTACTACACTGTAAAAATGTTTGTACTTATACAACGAAGATCTTTGGAAACCCAGTTTCCAAAGAAATTCTTTCTAAAACTACAAAGGTTGTCTTTGTAAAAAAAAAAATACAAAGTATATGTTTGTAAAATTACAAGGGATAGTCTTGTGGTTGTATTTGCAACAAGGAAAAAAACTGAATTTTAAATACTCGATTTATTTAAATATAGACACGTAACCCACATGTAAAGTTTTGAGGAGTCGCTCGGATTCGAACCGTCATCCTCGCGCATAGGTATTACGCATATTTCCTTCTGAAACTATTCTGACTTTAACGTTATCTAATTTTAGTTTATTTCAGTATATGCCTACTCAATGAGCAGTAAGTTCTGTGATAGTATTAATATTTTTATGTTAAATTATGCACTCATTATGAAAATTTCTTTTATTCCAGAAAAAAAGCACTATAAACAATGTGATTTTGCATAATTATGTAATTTCCGCGAAACTCTGATTTTGGCAGTCTAAATACTTTTCCTGTGTTTTTTTACAAAGAAAATCCTTGTAACTTTATAAACAAATCATTTTACAAGGGAAATTTTAATAATAAATGGATAGCTAACGATGCCCATGAGCAGTCTATAGCTTGGCCGAGTTTTTCGTGTTTGGAGAACGCACGGGGGTAGCATAAGGTCTGAATGAGGACGAGGGGAGTGAAGCCAAGAAGGTGGGAGGTAGTCAGCAAATTAGCCAGCCGCCATACTGTGTTAAACCTCAAAAGTACACAACAGACTGGTATTAAATTAATGTAATATGCTCTTTGATTGATGTTTTAGGTTGAAAACTGTATATTTTCGCCCAGTTTACACACCTCCTAACTAATATTTCCTCAAATTTTTTTTTAACTAGTCGGCCCTATTGTTCATAGCCACGTCGAGCGTTTGTTTGGTTACAGACTCCTGGTGACATGTTCCATCTGGATCTGTCTTAACATCTTTGGGGGAATGCGCTGGAACTGCTCTGCAACTTATGTTGTTTTTACACACCATACATTTGTTTACCGAAGAAATTAAAACACAAGTTCTGACTATTGAGGAATGATACTTTCTGTGCAGCACGTATTCTTTAAACACATACACTACGGTACTTTGAAGCCATCCAACATAGCTAAAAATGACCGTTTCAGATTGCTATTATGTATATCCATGAGTTTATCTGGAAAATATTTTTGCGGCATTTCATTTCAGTGACTTGCGTGCACATTGACAGTTCTGCTTCATGGTTATTGGCAGCCTGTCTTTGTACACACCACGACCGTAGAAGGACAGGTCTGGACACTCGCCTGGAAACTTGACCCCCTTGTTGTTTGGCTGCAGTTCACCAAGTTACCGATAATGCTATATATTTTTGGCGCTGTAATCCGAGCGGTCGAGCTCTAACTCCGCCCACTTCCTTCCCACTAAAATAAACAATTTATCAAAACGTATTTTTTTATCATGGCTCCAGAAATCTTTGTTTACTTTATAATGTTAATAATGGGAAAAAGTGGGCGGAGTCGTGAGTCATCCGCCCGGATTACAGCGCCAAAAAGTACAACATTCTCGGTAACTTGACGAACTACAGCCAAACAACAAGGGGGTCAAGCAAAATACATTGTTTGATAGGCGAGTGTCCAGACCTGTACTTCTACGACCGTGGTCCAGACACGTCTCTCACTCAACTGCACCAATCAGAATAAGATTATTATGACACCCTAATCGCGTTTGTGATTTGCCAGCAGAACCCGAAGACAAGTGAGAGTTGGCTGACTATGAAGCAGAGCTGCACATGTCACGAGGCATCGAATAGTGCAAATATATTCTCGCCACAGAATCGTGGCTATACTGATGTGTAGGGACAGGAAAAATTCGCTGCTGTCTGACACAGTTGACTGGGCCTGCACTTAGTTACATTTTTATTACTGGCACAGCGACTTCCACGTAGTACCAATTGAGTCAAGGACCAATTACGAAAGTGACACCAACTTACAGTTGCTGGAATTCTAGTGTGTGCCTAAGAGAAAACGCGAAATGTTCGGGTCCCTACTGATGTGTTTCACAGTGCAATTAATGGATAGAAATGAAGGTACTGTAGAGGCATGCGTTTACCATTGCTGTAGAGTCGTGTCTAGTTAAATAAAAAAGTCGCTAATTACTTACCATAAAATTGGGTGAGATTGTGCCAAGTGGGGTGAGATTGTGACAACCTAATTATATATGTTTGTTTACATATATTAAAAAAAAAGTAAGTACATAGGCTTAGTCCTGAAGAATAAATCAAGTTTGAAAAAGGAACACAATAATAAAAAATGATATGCTATTTTTTTATGTAGATTTAGGTTGCCGCAATCTCACCCCAACGTGGCACAATCTCACCACGTTTTACGGTAATTTATAAAACAATACTAATACAGCAGATAGCTTGCACGCCAATTGCTTGCTTGTGTCAGCGACGAGATACTGTGCTTGACTCGCGTGGCATGTTCGCCCTTTTTGCTGCTTAGATGCGGGAACAATGCCAGCTGCTTTTGACAGTAAAAAAATATATCGTAATTTTACATTTTTGCCTAACACTCTCCGACGTCATGTTATTAATTTTTTTTAGAAGGAATACACTTCAAAAAATGATATACATTTGAGTCAGTAGACAAATTTGCAGGAACGGGTACGAAGAAAGGGAATGGTGGGTTCTATCGCCTGCTTCCCTTTAAAAAAGAAAAAAAAGAATTAAAGTGAACTGGTGAAGGCTCCATTTCAGAATGACATTGGTGTCGTAATGCCGATATTTTTATAAGAATTCACCCTCCATCTCCCCATAAAACTCATTGCTGGATCCGTGTCTGCTACCTTATGGCGTCTATAATCGCTGAGAATTTTTTAAATTTATTTTCGTGTGTGACTGTTGTAGAGAAATCAGTAAAAGTTTTACTTTGATATGCCATTTTTTTAAAGATATAAATAACTTACTTTATCTGACGATCAAAAACCGCAATGAAAAGTCCTAGGACGATGCTTTTATACCAGTTAGGGGCTATAAATGTGGAAGCAATATGGGCGACATTGCTGCACACGTTAGGAATAATATCGCCTTTATGAATGGAATACTATTTGGGCGAGCCGTATTTCCGTAGTAGTCTGTTCTTTTTCTCGGTGACTTCAAACAACCAGTTGTTCTATACTTTCACTTGTGGAAAGTACACCATATAGTCCTTATGCCCCTCTGTTTCTGTTTTGCCGACTTGTTTGCTGTTCGTCTAATTAGAGCAGTTTGATAATGCCGTTTGTAGTCATTTCGAGGCTCCTTTTAAATATGTTTATGATAGTAATTTTTTTTTGTAAAAAATACGAGTATATGTTAGAAGTGTGGTTTCTTTTAATAGACAATGATAGTGGTGGTAAAAAGTTCAGCACATGTTAACAAATAAGCTTGGCGCTAGTGAATCACATCCTGCTGCGACCTTCAGCACGTGCTTGCGCGGTGTTGTGAACAAGGAAACACGTCACTGTGACGTCACTGTTCCTCTCTCCTCTGCCTCTAAGGCGCTGTTATCTCACTAGACTGCTGCGTGTATGAGAATTTGCCGTCCGTGGACATCGCGCAATTTATAATATACAGAGTGAGTAGGAAATAACTGTTCATTTTTCGTTGCAATAGCTTTAAGTGAAAATAATTTTTTTTAAAATTAGACCGTAAAGTTAAAACGGTGAGAGTAACGTTGATCTGAAGATCTATTTTTAAATTACATGTATTCAATTATTTAAAAATAAAAGTACTTGACTGTTAATTGTGTAGACACTGTTAAAGTTTCGTTACTTATTGTCGAGTCCGGCGTAGAAAAATGTTCTAAATAAGCGCGAAGTTATTAATTAATGGTGCCGTCTAGCTAAGAGTTAGAGGCTCAGAAGTGACGGAGCAATAAGGGCGACCTTGAAGCGCACATTAAATGCCGCATCGCTACAGTGAGTCAAGCGTTGAAGTAGCGTGCAAGGTACTCGCCGATTCATTTTAACTATGGGGGCTTTTTTGTATTGGTGAAAAGTTTGTATCAAAGTCCAGTGCGCGTTGCGTTCTTAGCTTCACGTACATACCGCTAGTATATTTTTTTAAGTTTTTAGCTTTGTTTGAGGGCTTAGAGGCAGTGTTTTGTATGATCATTGTTAAGAGACACTGGAAAATCGCAAAATTTTTAAAATAGTCTCCAATAAACTGTATTATATTAACCGTGACACGTGTGAACAGTTTTGGGACAAATCACACACGCTGTGTGTCCAAGCTGTGCTGTTCTAATTGGGCCTGTTGTAGAGAAAAAAAAATCTAAACGATAGCCAATGTTGATACAAAACATTCAGTGTTACGTACACTGTTAAAAATTTCCGTGAATTTCCGGATAATTTTACGGAAATGTCTGTTTAATTAACGGAAACATTATTTTGTAACACCGTTACACATAATTACTTTTCATTTATTAAACATATGTAAAACTGCGAGAATAAACTAAAATAACCGTACGCATGGTTGTGCCTGCATCATATTAAAGTCTCATAAATATGTGAGTTTCCATAAATGGAGCTAATTGCCTTCCGTAAATTAACACTTCTGGAGAATTTTTTACCAGCACTTCTCCGTAAAACAGCGAAAAAGTTTTTAAATAGTGCCACCTTATGTTTGTAAGAGTTTTTAGCAACTGTTGTGTAGTACTTCTTAATAACATACCAAAAATTCCACTGGCATTCGGTACCACTTGAAATACTGTCATGTACACCTTTATACATTTTAAACGAAATGTATCGTTAATACACGTAAATAGTGTCCATAAAAGTAAAATACGGATATGTTTACAGTGCATATACACTACGGAAACATACGTAATATGTCCGGAAGTCTGCGGACACTTGACCGGAAAAAAATCGTACATTTATTTGTTAGAGAGCTGTAAATATTACGGATATATTTTGATCACATCACCGGTAAATCTGCAAATATGTAGAAATGCACTTGTAGTATTATATACATGTAAGTATAGCTCTGTTCCGTGTGTTGAAACTGTTTTACGGAAACTTCTGTTGGATCAGGAAATAGGTTTCCGTGAATTCACGGAGGTATCCGGAGAAATCTTTACCGGAAATTCTGTAAATCGACGGAGAAAAATTTTTGTTTACATCACGTTGGAGCCTAGCAAACAGTCAACTATTCCCGCGATTTTCCAGTGTCTCTAACCATTGTGTTTTAACCATGACACTCCATACTTGCCCGAAGTGTGTGTTCATTGTATGCATTGGCTCAATAGGCATAGTTCGCAAACCAAACGTACTTGAACGAAAAACTGTGCATTCTGATTTTACTAAGTTCTTTATTACTCTGTACATACAATTTCCTTGCCTGTTTAACCATTTGCCGTAACGAACATGTTTGAGGATGTTTTAGAACTCGTGTGTGTTTAACGAGAGTATCTAAAAACTTGTCAGTTACGGATTGTGTAGTTAAGAATCGGCAGAGAAATAATTGGAAGTATTGAACATTGTTTTTAAAAGGCATAAAAAAAGATGATGTTGTATCGCGTGAAAATTTGACTGTTTGCTGGGTTTCAACCTACGTTCAGCTTACCAGAAGATTACTGGCTTTTCCTTACGTGGAGCCGTTACCCTGTTTGACTACGTAAATATAATCCCGCTAGTGTAATATTTGACGCCTGTTATTTGTCTGCAGACAGCTACGGAGTGTCAGACGTGTATCACCCAATCATACATGTTGCGAGAAACTACAGTGTTTACAAGGCTGTGTTGGCACAAAATTTTTTCGCTATGTATATATGTCACTTTTTTCCCTTGCTGAACAGAACTTAACTAAAAATAACACGTGGATATTTGAACGTCAAATCATTCCAACTATATAAAATATATTGCCTATAGGCCCTACTTAAGATTACTTTTTGACTCTTTTTAAGTTGACAGGAATCTAAACGTGAGCCAGAGGTTGACAACTACGTGTAAAGGTGTTTAATTGCCGTTTACGATAAATGGCTACGAAAACGCTCGGTCGAATGCTGTGTAAGGAAGCAAGAACTTTCGAAAGGAAGTGTTGAATGGGGCACTTCACCCGAGTTAATTTGTTTAGCTAGGGTCTTTGAAGTGGGCGCTTGCAAATACGGTCCCTTAAATTGCCCTCGCCAGGGTTGTAAATATTTAGGAGCTCGTTTAAAGAGAACGGAAACATGGTGACCCTCGCAGTAAGGTATAGTAAGAGATTATGGTATATCGCGAAAAAATTTTTGTGCCAACATATCCTGTAAAAGACTTGAATTTCTTGTGAAATGTATGATTGGGTGATATACGTATGACACAACGAGCTGCCTGTAGACTAATAATAGCATAAAATATTACAATAGTGTGATTCTTATTGGCTTAGCCAAATAGGGCAACAGCACCGCATACAAGTGAAGGTCAGTAATGTTTTCATA
>PNEQ01006315.1:23600-44877 GCA_003012365.1 Medauroidea extradentata
TTTGATGGATTTCAATACACGTCCAGCTTACCAGAAGATTACTGGCTTTAGCTTGTACGTGGAGCTGTTGCCCTATTTGACTGAGCCAATAAGAATCCCGATATTGTAATATTTGATGTCTGCAGACAGCTACGTTGTGTCAGTGTTTTCAAGGCTATCTTGGCACAAAACATTTTCGCGATATACCATCATCTCTATTCATAAGCTGAACGTGCGTTCAAACCCAGCAAACAGTCAAGTTTTCCCGCGATAAACCACCATCTCTAACTATGGCGCACGGTGCGGTTTAGAATCCCGTACTTTATTCAGTGGTGAAGCGTGGTCGTGTTCCGAGGCAAGATCTATGAGATCTGACTATACACTTTGCCCACGTGGCAGATGTGTTTTTGAGACATCGGTAGAGGCCGGAAAAATTCGCGGGTTCAATGACCTGTAAACTAGCCTCGAAGAACATATGTGTATTCGTGCAGACAGCAGCAGTTTATTAGCTGCTCGCTGACACTGTGAAATGGGCCTATTATCAGTTACTGTTTTATTATTGGCTCAGCTATTTCCAGGAAGTATCGAGTATGTAAAGGGCCAATGATGAACGCGATACAGACCTATAGTGGCCGAAATGACAGCTTGCGCCTTAAAGAAAACGCGAATTTTTCAGGTCTCTAGACATCGGTGTAATACTGGAGAGTTAGTTCCTCGCTACTGGCTGTGCAGTGTACCTGCTCATACAAGTCAAATGGTTCCACAGACAACCGAGAGTTCTGTACAGTCACTGCTCATCACCGCTTGCCCTAGTACACTTCCCGCTTCGCCACTGCCTTTATTGGAAAATCGTTCAACTAATTGTTCTTCAGTTTGGCTTATGGAGAGCCGAAAAACTTATAATGATTTCGCAAAAATAGCGCCTGTTCCTGTAGTATTCTTCTAATCGTGTTTCTAATGGAATGTAGTTAAAATGTGAAGGGCCTATTTTTCTGTAATAGAAAAATTTCGCGAATCTATCGTAAAACAAGGTGCAAGCTGAATGCACGTGAATTTTCGCTACAATTCCAATTGGTTCTCAGTTCATTACACACATCTTGGGTAACTTTAGGCCCGCGGGCATCTGCGCGCTGCTTCGAAGGATGCCATAAAATGTGGCCCTGCAGTGGAGAGGTGCCGGATTGAGAATGGCGGAGGAAACGGGAGATCTCCGAGAAAACCCACCGACCAGCGACATCGTCAGGCACGATTCCCACATGAAAAAATTCTGTCCTCGGGAATCGAACCCGGATCGCCATGGTGGGAGGCGGTACCCACTGCGCCAACCTCAGCTCCATAATATGATGTGATCCAGTTGCACACGTGGTGAAAATGTACATACGTTTGTATTCCATATTGTCCTAAAACGAATTCGCGAAATTTTCTATTCTGTACCATTATGTGCTGTTATTGAACCCCCCCCCCCCGCCTGATATTTGGGCGGTCATGTTCTGGGATTCTTATTTGAATATTATTGTTTGGCGCAAACGGCTTCAAATAAGCATTGGATTTTTGGTTCATTTTAGCATTTACATGTTCTGCTAAACAGAATCATTGAATTTTTTTTTGTGGGTAATATGTATGTTCGTATGAATGTTCTGACACCTTGGCACATTAAGTCGGAAAGCAATCCATTCTATCAGAAAAAATAAATTAATAAAATCGCATGAACACATACGGTTACAACAGCAAGCATTAAAAAAAAAAATCTCAATGTAAAAATGTCAATTTCCTTCAAAAGATTGTACAGAACACGTTTAAAAAATTCTTCGTGTCTATTTTTCGTTACTTTATAATAATTGCATGCACATTCCTTTCACCCAAAAAAATGTGCGACTCATTATTTCAAGGATATGTGTGTGTGTGTCAGTTTAAACGCAACCACCAATTTTTTCACAATTTATTTATGTAGTTTATATCATGTTCGTTATAAATGTATGTCATGGTCAAATTGTGTGTTTGGCACGTTGGCGGAAAAACTATAGGCCTACTTACCTGCAAGTAATTTTTTTTCTCCGGAAAATTTTATTTCTTTCTCCTTTCCCATTGTTGACGGTTGACGTATCGCAAAAATAAAAACTAGCAAAGTTACATATTTACTTTGGTTCGTAGTTTATAAATAGTCTAATTTTCGCCCTATACGGTTTGTATGCACTCGCTTGATAGACTGTAATAATACTTTTGAGGCGAAATGTTTCTCTTATTTCCCGTCCTCAAACCCTCATTCCCAGTCTTCGTGAACTGCAGATCTTTCAAACAACAAAAAGGTTCCAGATTTCCGACGGCCGCGGTGGTCGCCTCCCGCCAAGGCGATCCGGGTTCGATTCCCGGCGGGGTCGGTCCCCGGATTTTTACATGTACTAATCGTGCCGGACGATGCCGTTGGTCGGCGGGTTTTCTCGGAGATCTCCCGTTTCCCCCGCCCTTTCATTCCGGCACCGCTCCTTACTCACCTCATGTCACCCCTCACCAGCGCTGAAGACCTCGATGTTAAACGCTGGCCAAAATCTCTCTCTCACTCACCTAGATTTCCGTTAGCTCCGCGCAATATGGGTCTAACGTACAATGCTATGTACACTCTCAGGCGACAATCATTTGGAAATCCTTACAGCTTTATAAACACCCTCTTGTGTTGTTAATTTGTTGAGCAAAACACCGAAGTTGTGTAATGGTAGACTGGCGTAATTCACACCATGTGTGTTCATGCAAAAATCTAACACCACGAATGGGCCTAAGTATTTGAATTATAAGTGTGTGTATTTTTTTAGTTCTTAACGAAAGTTGTAATGTGTATAGGCCTAATAACGGGACAAGTTTGGCTTGTACTACGTTATTGTGGCCACTTAACTTATCAAGCATAGCGTTTTAATAAGAATGTATTGGTTTTCTGGACATTCGCCATTGCTCATGTTTTGTTGACCAACTTGTGTAGAATAACAAAGAAAAAAATATAAGAATAATTGCTGTTAAATATAAATAAACTGACCTAATTCCTCGGGGATTGCTTTTCTCTGTTTTTTTTGTACTGTATCATTCAGTACAAGTTTGGTCAACAAATCATGAGCAATAGCGTATCTCCACAAACCAATGCATTCTTATTGTAAACTCCCATTGAAACAAATGTAAAAATCTCAACATTTTAAGAACAAAATATAGTTATTTTTATGAGCTACCTTTTTTGTTTAATGCAAATAAATTCACATTTTTATGTGAGTTTCTCTGTGTTCCTTTCACTTTTGTAAGATGTGCACTCCCACTGCTTGAAAGTAATTTCTGCCACAGTAGCAAGAATGTCTACCAAATGTAATAAAACAAACATAGCTGTACGACTAAACTATGAAGTGAAGCGTGTTCTGTGACTTGGGATGTTGGCACCCCTGCTAACACATTTACACAATGAATGCCAAGGAGGGCCAAATGGCTGTTGGTGTGATCACTATAATCGCCTCCGTTCCTCGTAATTGGGCTGAGAGTTAGCCAATAGCAAGCCCCGTCCTTGAGTCCACTCCACGGCTGATTGTGATTGGTCATTCCCTAACCTAGCACTTCACAATCCAGCCTCATCAGGGGTGGCCACGTCGTAAACTTCTTGAAAATGTTACCCTGCGGCTGTATGTTCGTGGGTTTTGTGTTTATAATTTGTGTACATAAAACTATCGTTAGTACACTGGAGTATGGCGACTCGTGTCTGTCTGGCTTCATCTTTATAGCGAAACAGACCCCGTTTGTTTGTTTTATTGCATCTGTATGATAATTTTTTTCGTACATAGTGCTACAAAGATTCTGGACAGGTCAAATAAATTATATAATATAAAGTTATACATTTATGTACAATGATAATATTTCACTATCTTCATTTCTTTCTTGAATAAATGTTCAGTCACCATTGGTTAGACCATGTCTTCATTAATCTGAAACAAGAAATAAAAGCGAGAGAGACACAACATATAGGCTTCACTGCATTATATAAGTGCATATGCGATTTAATGTTTATGATCTAAGTAATCTTCTGCTGAGTAAAAAGCATGTTCGGCAAAAAAGCCCCCAAGTTTTCTTTTTGAAGAGGTTAGAATTTGAGAAAAACCGTTCTTGTAAATGTGAGTTCGTGTATTTTTATTTGCGAAATGACAACGTAAGTTAAATTACTTCGGAAATACATTACTTCCAAATTGATTTAAAACTGTGTATTCTATGTTCGTAAAAATTTAGGACAGCTAATAGAAATGTATTTAATCATATTGCATACACCAAACATTTACAGTACTAAGATAATGTTCAAGTGTCCCTGCGTAACAGTTAAGAATTAGCTTGCATTCAAAGTTTTCGACAACGTTCAATTAGTAAACAAAATACATGTAACAAAATTTTAATAAATTTGTAATCGGATTCTTTAGTGAGCTAGTGTACATCTCAAACCGGTAGTTCACCTAAAAAACCACTAATTTATTTTTAATGTCTTAATTTTGCATGTGTTAATTAAGGAAAAATATTTTAGATTTGAAGTCGTCGACATTGCTGATTGTAAATAATACTTACTCATGGCTAACTAAATCAAATTAAAAAATGTGCCAATAAAACGCCTTAGGCAGTTCCGCATATAAGCCACGTCTGCACCATTGTGTGTGAAATACAAAATCTATGGAGCACTAAGAGTGCTTGCTGACAGGCGTGTGTGATGTATACTATCACCTGCATGTAGAAGTCACTCAAATGGCTTGTATTGCTGTGTTATTATTGGGGGGGGGGGATTTATATGTGGTGAGGGGGCCGCGATGGCTGAATGGTCACACCAAGGCGATCCAGGTTCGATCGTGGTCGGTCCTTTGATTTACGCATGTGGAAATCTTACCGGACGATGTCGTTTGTCTGTGGGTTTTCTCGCGGATCTCCCGATCTCATGTGATCTATAAGATATGTTCAAATTGCTACAATTTTGATAGTATAAAAACTAAATTTTTCAAACAAAAAAAAGTTGTGTCGCTTTACCCTACTATATTTGTACCGATTTTGACGAAGTTCAGAAAAAATTTACCTTCGAAATCTCGTGTTATCAAATAATGTTTCCGTGTCCGCCATTGTATGAATATAAACACGGTACGAACAAAATATGTAAAAGTCAAGTCACCTTACTAGGGCCCCGATTTTGTCGCGAAAAGATTTTTGCCCCACTTTGTTTCAATGGCTCATGTGCACATCGGCAGTTCTGTTTCAAGGTTATTGGCAGCGTGTCTTTGTTCAGACACGATTCTCATTTTACTGCACCAATCAGAATAAGATTATTGTGAGTCTGTACGTCTATAATTTGTCAAGGCAAGTGAGAGTAAAATCATCCAACCATAGACGATATGACAGAGCTGCAGGTGTTCACATAACGCATCGAAACCAAATGTTGCAAAAATCTTTTCGCCATAAAATCGCGGCTCTACACCTTACTGATTAGTAGAGGCAAGATTATTTCGCGTATTGATTCTAGGTCAGGTTGAATGTCAGTAATGTATACTTCATTACACCTGTGATTAGACGACACCTGTTTTAACACATCTTTGACGATTGCAAGCCAGTGATAAATAAGGAAACAAGTCGTGGTGGTAACACGTGTTACGGTTACAAGCCAATGGATATTTGACTTTGGTCAGTGTGTGTATAGGTCTGAGAAGTCTAGGCTGTTGTCCGATGAATACGCGATATACTCGTGACTCTACTGATAACTATATGTGTACATAGTTTGATAAAATTCGGAAAAGTGTTATCTTGTGTGTTCAAAAAAAGTTTTTAAATAACTCATGTAAAAAAACATTTCAAATGTTCGCCATTATGAAAATTTGAGAAAGTAGATAAAAGTAAAATCAGCTTAGGGTACTAGGTCCTATGTATGTACCAAGTTTGATTAAATTCGGACCAGGTTTTCCACAGTTTTTTTTTGTAATGTTAAGAAGAAATTGAGGATAAGACATACGGACAAGGGAAAGTAGGCTTAAAAAAAAAAACAATAACCCTGCAGGTGTTCACTCGCCATTAAAAATTAATCGTACATTTTTCATTTACTTTGCGCAAGAGAAGGTCATGTTATTTTCGATACTTTAATTTCGCAAGTTATAACCTGCAATTTTTAATCTGTATTTCTATTTTTTAGATTATTTGAGGTGTAAAACAAATTAAAATGTAACACATTACGTTTTAAATGCCAAAAATAAATGTATTTTTGTTAATAGCTGTTTAAAATCACTGTTTCTTGTGGTATAGAAATTGCCACCCTACATTGCCTTCATTTGTTTATAGCCTCGCACGTGGCGGCACATGATAAGCTGTGACTTATCTGATATCGTCTCGGAACATGGATAAAACACGTTTAGCAATACGGTCGCGCGTTTAAGAGTGTGTGGTATATAATTCAACGCTAAAAGCATCTGTTTAGAATTGTAGATTTCTCCAAGACAATGTGCAAAAATAAAAAAATAAAAACAATCCCAGACAATTGTTTTTGCCAACTTTCTTTGCAAACGTTTTTCTCGATCTAACGTGTATCTGAAGAACAATCTCTGATGCCGAAATCTCGTACATGTAATTGCGACGCAAGAGATCTCGCTTAAAATGCTTCATTCCCAGAGACCGGAAAATTCGCGGGTTCACCTACCTGTAGGCTAGCCTCCAAGACTCTCTGTGAACTCAAGAAGACAACAGCTGTTCATTGTCTGCTCGCTAACACAGTGATATAGGCCTGCATTTAGTTACATTGTTATTATAGGCTCATTGACTTCAAGGTGGTTTCATATAAGTCAACGACCAATTGTTAGAGATGATGGTTTATCGCGAAAATGTTTTCTGAAAACGCCGTAGTTAATTTCAACACAAATGATTGGGTGATGTACATCTGACGCAATGTAGCTGTCTGCAGACCAGTAGTAGGTATAAAATATTACAGTAGTGGGATTTTTATTGGCTCTGTCAAATAGGGCAACAGCTCCACGTATAAGCGAAAGCCCATAATATTTTTGTTAGCTAAACGTACGTTGGAACCTATCAAATAGTCAAGTTTTCCCGCGATAAACCATCATATTTACCAATTGTGAAAGTAGCACGAACTTACAGTTGCGGGAATTATAGCTTGTGCCTCAAAGAAAACGCGAATTTTTCACGTCTCTATTCATTCCAGGTAAATGTTTTCTTGTAAAGTTGGCAAGTATCATTATCTATTATTGTTGGTTTGTAGTTTTTCTATATTGACTTTCGAAATTTGTATATATCAATTGTAAAACTCTGCGCTTATTTATCTACCACCCTATTCAGGCGCCTGAAATAGTAGCACTTATGTAGGCCCTAATATTTAGGAATAACGGCCGTAAATTCCTATTATTATTATTATTATTGTCACGATGGGCAGCGGATTTCGAGCTGAGCGATTAGCTCGCACCCTAGGTCGTACACGCCTGTAAACCTAAACTGAAAAGCGCTTTGAAGTATCTGACCAGAAAGTTTGCCTATCGCTGCAGGGAATTGGGGAGGAAATAATTTCTCTTCCTCCCTTGACCATACGTCATGTCGTCTCGGTTTAATGTGCACGCGTCTCTCTTTAGAGACACCCTCACAGCAGCAGCCGGTATTCTGAAGAGAGTTTCCTCGTTGCTCTGCGGTGTACTCCTATGCTCTGGTTTGATCCGAACTTTCTGAGAGTTGTTCTCGTGTGGGGATAAAATGGGCGCCACCGACCGTTGAGGGAGTTGGGGAAGGGATACTACATACCTTCACTCTAATAATGCTTCATGTGAAGGAAATTTATTCAAATTAAGGTATTGTTTTAACGCTCACGTTTTTGAAAGTTAAATACGTTTATTCGTACCATGATGGTACCCGCGACCTCGTTGGCGGGGTTTCCAATTTAATGTTGCGATAGTATTCCTGAAACAAACATGTTTTGAAAAGTGAAAGAATATATATATATATATATATATATATATATATATATATATATATATAAAACCCCTGTTCCCCCCCCCCCGTAACCTAAATATATTTTTTTACAGCAACCTTAGCGGGTGCATCCACAAATCACCAATTTTTTTTTCCACTAAAATGTGTGGGTACCACATTTTTCCCCTTAACCTTGTTTTACTGTACTCCTCTCTTCCCCTCCGCATTTTTGCAGAAATATTTGCGACCTACTTTGTTGTACAATACTACTATTGACTCTTTGGCAGCTAGCAGTTATAAACCTGAACCTATTCTGTTATGACCAAACACCAAATTCCACGTTTTTAACCTATAAAATGACATAGGGATACTTCCCACACATACAAACAAACTTTCAGCTTTTATTTTATCCCTTGAAGAAATAAATAAAAAAACGCTGGTGCGACTGACTTACTAGTAAACAGAAACGTAACACCGATTACCATATTTGTTACTTCAAAAATGACGAACTTCCATACAAACTTTAATCCCCGTTGTAACTTCCTTTGGAGATGAATTTTCAAAAATCCGTTGTAAGTGTTCGCCTGCGTTATATTAAGAAATTCCTGTGCAAAATTTCATGCGTCTACATAGACCAACGACGTAGTGTGGGTGTGTTGCAAGGTAAGCTGTACTTCGCGACGTCAGTACTAATTCGAGATTTACCTAGAGCGACGATTAGTTCACGTATTGATTCTAGGTCAGGTTGAACGTCAATGATGTATACTTCACAGTCATTACTGTGATCGGACGACAGTAGTTCTAATACCCATTTGACGACTGCAAACCAGTAATAAATAAGAAAATAAATAGTTGCGAACACACGTGGTACCTGGTTGTACGGTTACAAGCCAATGAATATTCGACTGTAGCCAGTTTGTGTATAAACTGCTACCAGATGAATACGCGAAATAATCGTGCCTCTAGCTATTAGAAGTTGCATCATCATATGTGCTTCGCCACTACCACAGACTAAATAGAAATACAGACGTGAAATGACGCGGCGGCTCATTTGATACGGGCGAACTTCACCTCTAGTTGACTGCCCGAGGCTGTTGATACCATCCCCGTGTCTGTCTGGATACTGAAGTTACAGCAACCTTCCTATTGGCCTGCTAGCAGGACCCTGATTGGCAGTAGGCGTTTCAACCATGTTGCTGGCCAGCGAAGTCGTTTTTCTGGCTGCCGATTACATATCGCCTTTTATGGGTGCAACGCAAAATTTGCACCTGCGTTGGGTCTGCTTGCGCTGCATAGGAATTATATACTCACGTAATTCCATAGAAGAAGCGTTTAACTTGCTCTGCGCTTGCGTTGCGTCGCGTCGGTTCAAATAGCAGGTGGCGATATTTCATCGGCCCCCAGGTGTGTGTGACTGAGTTTGCCGTCTTACCGGCTATATGTTGTTTTTTTTCTCGTCTAACACCCCCCCCCCCCCCACGATTATATTAAAAACACTGTCATTTGTTTTGTTATTTTGCAAACCTAGCAGGCAAAGAAATTCCTTGTAAAACTACCATGGTTATCCATGTAAAAAAAAATACAAAGTATAGGATTGTAAAATTGCAAGGCATAACCTTGTATTTGTACTTGCAATATGAAAAAAAAAATAAAGTTTTAAATACAAATTGTAGGACTAAATTTCTTTATTAAATAACTTTCGAATAAATTAAATGTACATGAAATTATTTTGAAAATTAAAAAAAAAAAAAAAAAAAGTCACACAAGCACAGAGTTTCGAACCCGTATCACCGCGCTTCGGTATTGCGCATCTAACTTCTAGACCACCTCGGCCTACACGTTAGTTGGTGTTTTGTTATGTGTTTATATTCAATGTAGGCCTATAGTTCGGTGATACAATTTTTTTTTTAATTTTGAAGCATGCAATAAATATAAAAACTCTTTTTATTCCAGAAAATTGCTTTCCAGAGGATGTTATTTTTGTATGAATATGTAATTTCGGACGGACCTTGATTTTAGTAGACTGTAAATTTTTCTTATGTTTTTTTTTTTTTTTTTTTTAAGAAAGTCTTTGCAATTTTATAAACAAATTATCTTACAAGAAACATATTCTTACATTTACAAAAGTTTGTTCAACTACAAAGAAATGCTTTGTCGTATTTACAAAAAAAATTACAGTGTATTTATACTGTAATTCTGAAATACACTGATTTTTTTTTTGTAAATACGACAAGGCTGTGACTACAGTCACGTCTGGCTTTCTTCTGCGATTCAGCAACATTTGCATACATCCACAAAATCATTCAGTTTGTGACAAATTTGGTAGCTGAAACAATCCTTTTCTTTCAGTGATGCAGCTTTAATCAAAATTCATCATATTAACGTTATACACCAAGGCCATGCTCTTTAGTTTATACTGTTTTTGCGAAAATTATTATTTTTTTAAACTTGAACGAGAGCAGATATCAAATATCCGTCTGGCAGTTTTGTATAAAATGATTTTTGCTGTGATAGTTAATTTTTTTCAAAGCGAGAAATTACTACGATTTCGACTAAAAAGTCAATCAGAATTTGGATAGTAACCTAATTACCTAAAACCATAGTTTTTACTGCCTTCAAACAATCAGCCAACATAGAGAAAACGAATTTAAACAAAACTGCCAGACAGATTTGTGATGTCTGCTTTCATTTAGACGTAAAAAAATTAATATTCCTTGAAAATTACAAACTAGAGAGCATGGCCTCAAGACTGACGGAGCTGTAATTTTATTGTTACATAATCTGAAGCAAACTTAATTGTTGAACTATCGAGTAGTTTTTATCAATCTGGGTACAAGATTTTGAGGAATGTCTAACGAAATAATTTTAGCTATGGTTTATGGCAAGTGAGGGTGTCGGAAAAGTTGTTTAAAATGTACGTGATGTTTTCAAAGTTGGTTACAGCCGTGCCCTAAAGTGTGTTGTATTCTTTCGTAGTTCTGAGCATCGGAAAAGAATAATAGTTGTGCAAACATACTTGTATTTCTAAACCTATTTCGACAATAGAATGGCTGTGTGCTTTAATTTTTGCTTTGAATACAAAGATTTACCACACAGGCTACAAAGGAGGGTCTCCTTGCTTACTATTTTCGCTTATCTTCGGCTATTTTCGCAGTTGACGAGTCTGAATATAACTTTTTATATGCGGGAATATAAACTAGGTCTGCGAGGCCAGCTTGTTGGAAGGGAAATGGAAAGGTAACTCCACCGCTGAAGCATTATCGGAAATGTGAGCGGTACAGATAAAAAAAGACCATCTCTTTCGTGCAGACTTTTTTTTTTATTTTACTCGCTGCTCGTATTTCCGTGATTGACGGTAATTCTGCCTGACGATCGTCCATTGATCTTCCGCCGTTTGGGAGAGGGGCGTGCGACCTTTCCCAGTTCCACTCAGCTCCGACAAGCCTCATCCTTTATTCGTCTTCGCCCGCCGAGACCGTCTGTTATAAGCCGAGGTTACTTTAGACCTGCGTCCACTCAGTATGTTAGTATTGAGGTCACCATGTCGCTTTCGGACCAAGACCAGTTTATGCGCTGGGAAGAAGGAAAATAATATTAATAAAGGAATTATATATATATATATATATATATATATATATATATATATATATATATATATAATCTTCCAGGTATTAGTGTGTGTATGTTACGTCAAGTAAACGACAGAATCATGTTTGAACTGCTCGGGATTTTAAACTTCGCCTGAAATATGCAGGTCATGGCAGTATTAGTAAGATACAGTCTGTTTCGTACAAGTTTAGTAAAATTTTTACAGCTACTTCTCGGCGATAGTTTTTTATATTTTGTGATTTGTGACACAATTAAATACATGTTTAGTTACAAAATGAGCCTGAAATAATAATTTAAACATTTATACCACAAAGTTTGTATTGCATTGTGCCACAGATCACAAAACACGAAAAATTATTGCCAATGTGTAGATGTCAAATTTTTACCAAACTTATATGAAACAGAGTATAGATGTGGAAGCAAGAGGAAGCTAACTACAGTGCTGTGTTGCCACATTGTGCATATAAAGTGTCGTATAATTTGCGACTTACATTTTCGTCTTCAATGCAGCCCAGGTTTCGCGTGTTCTGCTTATTACGCGCCTCTTTCTGGACATCCAACCCCTCGTTCCCCTCTCACACACACACACACACACACACCAAGTCAATAATTTTCTGATGTTGAGATAGGTCATGTATTAGTTTCTGCAAACCACGTTATTTTCATTGTTAAATTAAATAATATACATTATTCATTTTATGTTCGCCAACTGTCGTCGTTGTGAACAATGTTGCACTGAATACATTCGAACTTAAGGGGCCTCCCTAGATAGGCTGTGTTTGTGTGTGTGTGAGAGGCAGGAGTGGTAAGGTTGCCGTTGACCAACGTATGTAATGCATTATCGCCTCTCCGCCCAAGTCACTCAGATAGCTTGCAGTGCTTTACTATTATCCTTTTTCGTACGGGACTTTAAGCGGTGACAACAATATTTCATTTGTAGGCAGCAAGATTTCGAATTCAAACGCTTGTTACTATAATAGTGTTTTCGAATCCTGTCGTTATTTTTCCAGATAAGGCAGTCTGGAAAATCTATTTTTTGGCCATTTCGAGGGGCCCGAAATTGATGTTTATAAAAAAACGTATTGAATATTTAAAACTATACCGACATAGTTTGAAGTGTGTGTTTTTTAATACGCGTTTAATAGTTTCTTAAAAAAATAGTCACTCGCTGCAACACGTTTGAAGCGCAGGATTGGAAGCCCGTAATTAATGTATTTAGCTCTTGATGGACTTGATTCACTGTAGTTGTCAACTCCTTATACATAGAGGCACGATTATTTCGCGTATTGATTCTAAGTCAGGGTGGATGCCAATAATGTATAGGCCCTACGTCATTACTCCTTCAGTGATCATACGACACCTGTTTTAACACATCTTTAACGACTACAAGCCAGTGATAAATAAGGAAACAAGTCGTGGTGGTAACACGTGTTACGGTTACAAGCCAGTATATAGTTGACTTTGGCCAGTGTGTGTATAGGTATGATAAGTCTACGCTGTTGCCATATTAATGCGCGAAATACTCGTGCCTCTAATGATATTGAATGTTGATCCGGCGGGAGTGCAATCATAACTAATGACAAATAATTAGCGTAACATATATGTAGCATTGTGCTCTGATGTGGTTTATGATTTAGAGGCGATAATGCATTACATACATCGGTTAACAACACTCTTGCCGCTCCTGCCTCACACACACACACACACAGCCTATCTAGGGAGGCTGTGTATGGACCACAGACTTGTTCGCTGTAGACACCCACTCTTGACAACAACCTCGCGTCTCTGACGTATCCAATTAACTCGTTCCGTTTCCCTATTCTCGGCAGACAACTTGTCCTGCTCTGCTCGCCTTTGTACTGCGAGTTGCCGTGGCTGGCTAAATAACCTAGCTTTACTTCACGAACGTCTTTCATCTTTCCCTCTCTCTTCCAACTTGCTGAACGTAATTGTCTGCGTGCGTCAGTCACTTCATTCCACTGGAATATGTCTGCCCAGTAAGTAAGGACCTGACAAATTCGCATTTTCTTTTGTGCACAAGCTAGAATGCAAACAATGTTTGTAGGTTCTTGTCGCTTCCTCTATGGCAGACGCAAAGCAACGCTAGGAGCAGCACTGTCGCGCCTTGCAGACGGCCGCAATCGTGCTAGAAACGTATTTTTCACATGCGTAGCAATGCAAACGCGAGTTTATTTTCATTTCCAAGGGCTCGTGGGGATTAATGCGGTGTGTTGTTTACGTATACACAACTAATATTGATCGCGACGAACTATTGAATGCGAAATATGTAATAAATTGTTTAATATATCCCATGTTATTCATTGCAGTGGTTATTAGAAGCGACGCGAAATAAAGCCGTACGAAATGTACCACAAAATGATTTCGTTATTTATAAGGGGAGAATTTAAAATATATGTAATCTTTTTGGCAAACTACAAAATTTACTAAAATTTGTGCACCAAAACTGTCTGTTCAGAATGCTTGTAGGTTACACAATGCTTGAAGGTTAGGACATGCTACTGTTACAACATATATTAATATTATCGTTATTGCAAGTAGCCTAATACTTTATATAAAAAAGGGATAGTATGAGTTTGTAATTTTCACGTTAGCATATATTAACGAAACATTCCGTAAACGTAATTTCTGAGTATTATTTGTAGCATTTTTTGTTAAAATAAAGTTTACTATTAAAAAATAAACATAAAAAAGGAAAACTATTTTAAATAAAATTCGCATGTTAAGTATATATTTTAACGCTTACAACTGCATATTACCTGTCAACGACTTTATCATTTCAACAATTTAAAATTCATTAAATGAACGAGGCTAGGCCTAACGTTGTTAGTTCTAAATAAACCAGCTATAATGCAAACAATGGGTTTTAACTACAATAAATACGGAGATTATAAGATAAAATTCAAAGAGCTTATACAGAGTTAGGAGAAAAGTATTTATATATGAATACTTGGCAGAATTTGCGATCGATAAAAATGGCAATACTCGTAAAGATTTTTTTATGTAGTTACCTCTCGACAGTGCTCTTTATATACGTATAGAAGCATATTTTCAACAAAACTCTTATTTTTACAACGGAGAATAGTACTTTTGCCACCTAGTATATATTTATAGACATTGAATTGCTTCGCTACGCACGTTTAGCGTCTGCAGTCGGTATCACCATTCCGAACTCCGAAGGTCCAGAAGTTCACCACCATATGTCAGCCACTTTACTTTGCATCTCCCATTGGGATTTGACTTTCTTGAAACCTTTGGGAAAGTACTGAACTAATAATAAAGTAACATATAATTGTATATAAAATTATGTGGTAAGGTGGAGTATCCCAGCCGGGGTAGATAACCAGTCATACAATTTTTTTACATTTCGTTACTTTTTTACTTATAGCTCATCACTGACATAAATGCCCAACGAATATAGTATCCTAGTTTTTTTTTTTTTCATTCAAACCTAATGGTTTAAAATTCGTTGCATCTTCCCCGGAGTTACGTTATTACTGCGTCGGCGAGCATCCAATGAACAGCTAAGTTACTGTCTGCTTCTTGAAACAGATAGTTATTCTTGAAGACTAGTCTTAAAAGTCTTACACGTGTGTGAACACGCGCATTTTCCCGGCTTCTTCCAATAACGCCCCTAGTTGAATGTGTATTTAGTTAATAATTTGTTACACACCTTTCGTACTTGTTACATAAAAACTTACAATTTTTTAACTCAGATACGAAAATTAATTAATAAAAAATGTTTAATGCTTTACAAATGTTTTCCCGAAATTATTACTGGCGAATTATGTTATGTTACGTTGCAGACCATGGCCACTTCCCTTACTATTATTGATTTTATGAGTGTCTGGTTTCGTCTGTCGATGGAATGTAAAGCCATTATCTACTTAACCGCTGCTGTTTTTAAAGAAAGCCTGTTTATCCAAATACTTTGAGAGCGATACAGCGTTATTGCGAGTTATTTTGTTATAGTACTTTCAGCTATTTGTAAGTAACTGACATTTAATATGATAATTTAAATTTGTATATCGTGTGAAATAATTTTGTAAGACGACAATATTGATGTGGTTGTGTGATAAGTAAAGTAAGGGATAAATTTATTTTACGAAATATGTACTCGGTGACTGTAAAATTAACAGTAAAAGTGTTATTAGTGATATTCTCTCATCAGAGACAGTTTCCATATTTTGACTTGAGCGGCTGCATGGAATTCTGGTTTGTCGAATGTGGAACACCTTCATCTTAGCAAACTCTTTATGAATTTTACTAGACATTTAATTACTACGTATATACTGTACCGGATGTTACAAAATTGCGTGTCAATATTTTGTAGGACTAATTCTTTCCTCCAGAGGAACAAAAAATGTCATATGAATATAGGTCCGAAAGTACACCACTTCTGCACTGGAGTTCACAGTATGTGATGTGCAGTGCATAGTGTGCCGGCTGGATCATATTATGGTTAGGTACAGAAAAATTTCGCGAATTAAATGACCTACATGTTAGAATACACTATCCTATGCGTACTTAAGAGGCTTATGCACCTGCCGCATGAACGGTGTTGTAGTGTGCCGCGCCTTTTCTATTCTATGCGAAACTCCCTAAACTTATTCACGATATGTTTATCTACGAAAAGAACACGCAGTTCAAACTATGCTTCTATCATTTTGAAAATGCAACATGCTTATTAGAAACATGTTTTTAGGGCCCTTCAAAATGGCTAAACACGGCTTTTTGTAGACTGCCGTTACTGGAAAAATACCACCCGCATTCGTAAAACTCAACGTTAGAAGCATGCATTGGTCCTTACTACAATTTTTCCTCTAATAATATTGTAGGGTCGCCGCTTTATGTCCCATAGGAAAAAGACAAGTAGGAAAACACTGCACGCCAGTTTGGCGCCGCGAATAGAAGCGATGTTGTTACTGTCCAGTGTGGAAAGATGAACCTTATAGCTTCGCTGTCTCTGCGCATTAAACGCGGAAAATTACATCCGGTACATAGCCCTCTTAAGCCCCGGTCCTTTTGACCACTTAACTGCTACTCAGTAAAACAACAGGAAGTGAACTAATAGACGGGGCTCGAGTGTACATAGTATGGATAGAGACACTGGAAAATCGCGAAAATATTTAGTCTCCAATAAACTGTAGTATTTCATTCGTGACACGTGCGAACAATTTTCTGGCAAATCACGCACATTTTGTGTTAAAATTGTACAGTTCTAATTGGGTCTGTTGAAGAAGGTCACAGTGCTACATATAAACGATAGCCAATATAGGTGCAAAACATTCAGTGTTGTACATAGCATGTTGGAACCTAGCAAGCAATCAACTTTTCCCGCGATTTACCAGTGTCTCTAAGTATGGATTCTAGCCCTTAGGTCATTGAACTCTCGAAATTTTTCAGTCTCTAGTTATGGTGTAGCTAGGGGCCGGAAAATTTCGCGGATTGAATGACATGCATGTTGGAATGCATTTACCTACGCATACTCAAGCCCCGACCATTTGTCTATTAGCTGCAACTCAATGGAACAGCAGACGGTGAACGAATAGACGTAGCTTGAATATGCATAGGACAATGGAGTCTAGCATGTGGTCATTGAATTAGCGAAATTTTCCGGCTCCTAGGTATAGCTAAATAAAAATGTGCGACATTTTTTTTTGGTGCCTTACGTTCACCCCTACAGTTCTGCTTCGTGGTCTGTGATTGGATATTTTAACTCTCACGAGCTTTGAGATTCTGCCGGCGAATCACAGACGTGTGTTGTTGCAGGAACGTTATTGTAATTGGTTCAGTCAAAGGATATATGGCTCTTCACATAGACACGCTGCCAATAACCATGAAGCAGAATTGCAGATGGTGCACGTAAGGCACTGAAACAAACTGGGGCAAAATTCTTGTCATGGAAAACAGGGGCCAATTGGTATAGCGAATAACATCGCAGCACTGAAAATATGAGTATAGTTGTAGGTACCATACTTTTGTAAAAATAGGGACAGCAAAACATTTTGCTAGTCTGTACTACTCCGGACAGTTCCTTCAACAATCTGTTTTGTAGAAGAAACAAAGAGCCTTGTTGCTGTTACACACCAGATGGTAACGTCTACAGAACAGATTGTTGACGGAACTGTCCAAAGCAGTGCCGATAACAAAACTGTTTTGTTGTCCCTATTTTAACCAAAGTATGGTACCTGCAACTATACTCTTTTTTTCAATGAGCTGTTAACTGCATGTACTTCATTAGTCAAATTCAATTGAACGGTGCATATTATCTGAAGTATCATTATATAGTAACATGACCCACCTCGCTCGCAATGCAGCCAACGTCGTGTGATCTGTATGTAGTACAGAAACGATGGCTCTCATACGTATGTTTGTGTAACTTTTTTTGTGTTTCTTTAAAAGTGAGCATTGTTCTCTCAAAAACGTTGGTATGCAATTTTGCAGTATTCTGTACATAACGTAGAGACAATACTGCTTCACATGACGTCTGTTGAATGCAGAATGTCACGTACGAACAGAAATTATCAAACGCAGCTAATAGTAATTTTCGAATTGTGACATATTATATCGTTCTGTTTGCGACTGTCAGTACAGGTATTTTAAATAAATTCGTTAAATTAAATTTAGTTATTTGTAAGGACATTGTAAAAATAATATAATTGAAATAATATTTGACAGACGTACGAAATGATTCTAATAACATTACAGAAAATTTAATTGTATTTTCATTATAGGCGTCACGCTTTATATTGTTGAAAATATGACGTCCGGAGAAAAAAGGCAGACAAATATAACATCTGATTCTTGAATATGATATTTGCATGAAAAAAAAAAAAAAAAACAACCCCGCATCAATTAATATTTTTAATTGCTGAACATTTGATAAACAGGCAATGAAAATTATCTACACAATCACTGCATTTCTATTTGTGGCTGAAACTTACTCTTATTTCGCACTTGGCTAGCTTAAAAACGAAATTCTTAAATACTCATACAAGCATAACAAATGGCCAAGTAGCTATGTTGATGCCGTCTTTGCCCTCCATTTTGTCGTATGCAGTGCTGCATTCTGGAGGAACACTGAAAAATATTCTCCGTCTGTTTACGGAATTTCCGGTAAAAATTTCTTAGGATATCTCCGTGAATACACGGAAACTTATTTCCTAATCCAAGAGAAGTGTCCGTAAAACAGTTTCATCACACGAAACAAAGCCATACTTACATGCATGTAATGCTACAATTGCATTTCTACAGATTTGCGGATTTACCGGTGATATTAATAAAATATATTCGTAATATTTACAGCTCTCTTATCTATACATTTACAATTTTTTCCGCGCACGTGTCCGCAGGCTTATGGGCATATTACGTATGATTTCGTAGGTAGTGTATATTTACGATAAACATTTCCGTATTAAATTTTTTCGGACACTATTTCTGTTTATTAACTATACATTTCCGTTATAATTTGTATCGGTGCAAATGAGGGAATTTCAAATGTTCCCGAATGCCAGTGGAATTTTTTAGTATGTTACTAAGGAGTACTTAGCAAAAGTTGCTAAAAACTCTCACAAACATTAGGTGGCACTGTAAAAATAATTTTCGTTGTTTTACAGAGAAGGGCTGGTGAAAATTTCACCGGAAGTGTCGGTTAATTTACGGAAGGCAACTAGCTCCACTTATGGAAACTTCCACACTTATGGGACTTGTCTAGGATGCAGGCACAATAATGTGTATACGTTTATTTTTTAAGTTTCTTCTCGCAGTTTTACATATGTTTAATTAATGGAACGAAATTATGTATAACAAAATAATGTTACCGTTAATTAATCAGACATTTCCGTAAAATTATCCGGAAATTCACGGAAATTTTTAACAATGAAGCGACGTCACGTATTGAGAATGCATGGCAGCATGGGTAGGCGGCATGTTGGGGACGATAGAAACTGTATCCATCATGAAGTAAACAAGTAAACCAACGCTACGTAGAGGCCGAGACTAGAACGAGAGAGAGAGAGAGAGAGAGAGAGAGATGGCGCAAGGCCTCTATTGTAAGTCGACACTCGCAGTCTGCCGAGTTGGGAAACAGTCGAGGAAATGAATATTTGGCGTGTAGTGTGTCGGCTCCAGCTGGAATAATGTTACCTCCAGCGAGTTTCTCCTGGAAGGATCGGGTAGCGAGGGACTACAGGGTCCCACGTGACTTCTACACTGCTAGAGCAAGTATGTTCGCGCCTGGGAAACTCCACCTCGCCACGTTGGTAAGCTATACTTCCACCATGCTAGGTGTATTTCCTCTATCCGCGCTTCAAATGAGTTGCAGCGAGTTACAACTATTAATTTTTTGACAGAACTATTCAACTCTCATTGTACTTGTAGATCTACGAAAAGAATATACACTTCAAAATATGTCGCTATAGTTTAAAAATTTGACACGTATATTAGAAACGTCGTTTTCGGGCCCCTCAAAATGGCCAAAAATGGGTTTTCCAGACTACCGTATCGGGAAATATAACAACCGTGCACCGGTTTCAAATTTCCACGTTGGGGACAGCGGAGCTATAAGGGCTAGAGTACCACGCTCGACGAGAAACATATCGCTAGAGATGATGGTATATCGCGAAAACGTTTTGCGCCAACATAGTCTTGGAAACACTGACACAACGGAGCTGCCTGCAGACCAATACCAGACACCAAATATTACAATATCAGGATTCTTATTGGCTCAGTGAAATAGGGTAACAGCTTCAAGTACAAGCTAAAGCCAGTAATCTTCTAGTAAGCTGAACGTGTGTTGAAATCCATCAAACAGTGAACTTTTCCCACCATAAACCATCAACTCTGCATATCGCCTATTCACAGCGCGTCAAACTGGCATGTAAGGTTTTTTTCCTGTGGAACTTCAAGCTGCGATCCTACAATTTTATTAATAGATAGCATGAAGTGAAGACCAACGAAAACGTCTTGTTTTGCTATTTAGAATTAAGGTGGTATTTTGGGAATCACAGCAGAAAAATCCTGTTTTTAGCAATTTTGAGAGGCCCGAAAAGTAATGTTTCTAACATGCGTGCTGAATTTTGAAAATTTTAGAAGCGTAGTTTCAAGTGTGTGTTCTTTTCGTAGATAAAAATAATACGATTAAGTTGAGTGGTTTCGTGTAAAAAAAAAAAAAGAATACGTGTGACACGGTGTTGTAACACCGTCAATGCGCAGGTGAGGACGTCTTTTAAAGGGGCCGCCTCTCTCTGGCTTCAAATGCGTCGCAGTGTGATCGTAAACAGTTTTTTTTCTACGAAAATATTCCACGTCAGGGGCTTCATTTAGGGGGCAAGGGGGGGGGGTGCCATCCTGGATTTAGAATTTTAAGTTTGTAAAATGTATTTTTTGTATTTTGTTATTTAAATAATGCTAACTTAAGGACGTAAAACTTAAGTTTTATTATTGAAGTTTCTAATGTATACGTGTTTAATTAATAAAAAAGATGCAACATGGTCACTGTCGCCGAAAAAAAAAAAAAATCTTGTCCCCCTCAAGAAAAACCTGAAATGACGCCCGTGTTCCAAGTGTGCCCATTGTGCCAACGTACGAAAAGGAAACAGCCTACACTTCAAACAAGGTCGGAACCTCATATTTAGAGATGATGGTTAAAGACATGCAAAATTCGCGTTATCATTTGGTAGCAGACTAAACTCCACTTTCGTGTACAAAATAGAGCATAATC